>CAJHNH020004105.1:0-47894 GCA_905116865.2 Candidula unifasciata | reverse complement strand
GAAAATAGTAATTTTATCACATCATATTTAACAAATAAGCTATCTACATTTTTTTGTTTTTTTCCCCCCTTAGTGTTCACCAGGTGTAAACTCCCGTAAAACATTTTGGCTTGTTCGTCCATATCTGGACTTAGTAGTCTAGTTCCAAAACTGGAATGTTGCCTGCACATCCATTTTACAGATCTGGCTTATTTGTATGCAGGATGTTGGTTCTTCACCTCTCAGGCAGATGCACTTCAGCTTTGAAAAAAATTCCCTTAATTATTCACCTAGTACGACAATGCTTGTTAAGAAGGCAGTGGTTCTATTCTCTCCCCCCCCCCCCCAACACACAAGGACACATTTGTTTTTATTACTGTGATTTTTTTTTCTTCTGAAGTTGTCATATGGTTTATAAAACAATTTCCGCTGTTCTTCCGGTTTGGGGGTGTTGAAGAACACTGGTGTAGCAGAGTCCGCACCCCGACCCCCTTTTATTAGTATTGTGCTCTTTGCACGGTAAGACCCTTTTATTGTAAAATTTTCCATTAGTAACCAACTACATCCCCCTAGGTCCATACTCTTGTTTCCCACGTACTATGAATCGCATGATCAGACATGTGACTCTCCCCGTCAACACCAAAGCCATTAGCTAAAATACCGATGTCCCGGCCAGCTCAGGTGATGCCAGTAGCTGCAAAACAAGGAGGGGTAGGAGTCCCCTAGTGGCCCCTTTATAAGCGATTGCCCGGGATCTTCGGCAGCGCTTAGCTCAGATAGATAGACAGACAGACCAGAGGAGCAGTTTGCTCAGATAAATAGACAGACAGATAGACTTAGATTCAGACAGTCGAGGATTGGAGCTGACAGACTCAGGCAGACGCACGCACAGTCAGGACAGACGAACAACAAAGGATAGTTAAGCAGTGACAGAAGAAAGAAGATAACAGAGGATAACAGAGAACAACAGAGGACAGGCTAGAGATAGAGACAGACGAATAGTAGAGCGAAGAACTGGTCAGTAAAAAAGTATACATGTATTCCATTAGAATTACTGTCAGAAACAGCGGCCCATTCTGATTGGTCACGATTATTTTTACGCAAGACAACGGATCAACTCTTGTATACCGCTTCATAGTAAGAGAGTTTCACATTTTCCACCACCCATGGGTCCAACCGGATTCAGGTGTGGATACGACTTCGGGAACAGACACTGATTCAGAGTCAGATGAAGATGTGGCTAGAGCTTAGGCAGTAGATAAAAGAAATTTGTGCATAGAGAATGTGATTTGTTTTATCTTGTGACATTTGTTAGAGTATTGCAACCAATATAATGTGAGTCGGATCGCCTGGGGATTTCCCAATGTAACAAAGAAGAAGAAGTAAAAAATGTATTAGGTTAACCTGCACTAGTAGCCCGGTGGCAGTTCTAGACACTAGAAGATAGTTTAATTAAAGAACACAACGCGAATATATCAGGCTTTAGAGCTAATGGACAACAGTGTGGATTTTTCTCAATTTTGTGACATTGATGTAATCATAAATTAAAGAAAAAGGAGATTCAGAGAACTTGGGCACCTGTTTCAATATACTTTGTTGTTCAAGCATTATAGTGCACGAGAGGTACGCAACCAACAACACAACTCTTTCTTCAACATAACGCCACCACTATCGTCACGACCATCTTTCTCCTCGTCTATAAACAATCACCTGCCACCCTTGTGACAAACAAATGTGTGAACCTGGGTTATTTGATGTAGCATAGGCAGTAAAAGTAACGACTGTGTCACACTGGTGGGATACACGCGAGCCTGTGGTGAACCGCTTGTTTTTGGCCATGACTAACTTTCTCTATCTAGAGTTTATGTAAATTGTTGTTGAATGCAGCTTACTTGACCTGTTGTGACTGATGAGGCCAGTGTTATCTGGGATCCGGTGTTCTTTATCAGGGAGACTGACATTGCTGACCTACTTCTCTCTGTGGACCATCGTCTACATGGTCTCCCACAAGTTTCCATACATAGAAAGAAATAAAATATAACTGACGCCATTACAAGCATAACTCCAGCTGTGCTCATACGAGTTTTTTGGCAATAGAGGACATGCACCGAAATGCGTTTAAAAAAAATAACAGTGACAGTCTTGTAGACTTCCTTCAGACCCATATTGTATAGACCAAGCATCAGCTCCAGGTGGGGGATGTGGTCAGCATTACACCTACCACCTTTATATTCCGTGAATTCACCTAGTACTAATTTAAGGCTGGGTCAGCCTGGGAGTCATGGTCATTTTTGAAGAACAAAAAAGTCCAGCTGGGTTCGGACCTGAACCCATGACCTTTTGGCAGCAGCTAGACACTTAATTTGGTTTTTGTTAACATATTTTGTTACATATGAAAATGTCACATAATGAGAAGAGAGTCATTGGAGAACATTGTGACAACTGGAAAGATAAGTGGAAAAAGGTGGCGGGGGATAGCAGCAGACCGAGAGAGATGTTGCTGGATGGGCTGAAACGGTGGCATAGAGGGATATCATCAAGAGAGCCTGTTCCAGGCAACCAGGAATCATGATCTGTGGAGTCGCATTATGAGCGCCTATACCAGTTAGCAGGGCACATGATGATGACATATGGAAATGTATGGGACACCCTGTAGTGATGCATATACTGTCTGTTTGCCTGACTCAGTGTTTCAGGGACTTTCTGCTGTAGGGTTTGTGTTGTCTTTTTTCTTTGCCTTGCTTGGTATGTGCTTGTCTGTCTGGATTGTATGCAGGGCTGGTGTGGTCTTGTGTATCATTTCTTGTTGAAAAAGGCTGCTGGCCGAAACATTATATGTGTTGTTTTGTGCATGTTTTTCTGCTTTCCCATTTGGTTAGGCTTTTTAGTCAAATTTCACTGGAATTCCTTGTGTCTTCTTCTTCTTCTTCTTCTTCTCTTTCACCTTGTACTTCACCAAAATGTCAGGGGGAGATGTAACATTCGTTGATGAGCTCTGTCAAGAGCACTATGAAGACTGATGTTAATTTCTGTAAAGCTGTTCTTAATGCCATCACTCCATATTTTCCGAGGTCTTCCGCTTGCTCTATACCCATTGTAACGTTTTAGTGTGGCAGATAGTACCAGGGCATTCTTGTTAGGTGTCCAAACCACTTCATTTGTTGTTCTTTGATGACTTTTTGTATCTGTAATAAACTCATGTTACTCACTTGCATGCCTGTGTTCACTGATCTTTTTTTCTGTAGTTGTCAGTCAAGATTCCAACCTCAGTGCTAATGGGTTGCAGCCATAACTGCTTTCATCGTGTGCCAGGGGAAATTACCCCAAATGTCCTTCATTTTTCCATTTGAAAACTAGTGAAAAATGTGTCGGTCCCAGAAAAATCTTGAAGCCAATTAAAACTGCATAAGGCAGCTGTCAAATATACCCACGTTGACTGTCCCACACCACAGTTGCAGCTGACTTTTGGCACAAGCGGTCAATCGGGAAAGACAGCATTGCACTTGCAAAATTTCATGCCATTCTAAACGTAATCGGACAGTCACCAATTTTAATAAGTCAGCAACATGCTGTGAACACACAAAAACATTCCTTTTAAAATTTCTTGAAGGTGGGTGGTGTGGGGTTGGAAAAATAAGATCTTTCTTGTGTACTTATTTTTATTGATGAAATGGAGCAGAATAATAGATCACACAGCAGGATAATGATGATGATGTTGTATTTGGCAAGGGGGAGAGACAGAGATAAAAGTCTCATGCAGACAGACCTAACATCCCAAGACTGCCACAGTACCTCACAAAATGACGAAACCCTACTCTGATCTGGACCAAGTTGCTTCATAACCATTGGGGGCCCTAATATAACTTTATAGTTGAACGAGGCTTATGAGGATTTGTGCGGTGGGATTTTCATCCCTGAGGTGTTAATCCTGCAGACTACAGTCCTGGAAGAGGGAGAGAAAAAAAAAACTACCTACCATCTTCTTCTTAGTGATCACCAGCTTTGAACTTGAGTTTTGTATGTGCACATCTGCTCTCTTACTTGTATGTGGACTGTTAGTTCCCCGCCTCTCAGCTCAGATGCACTCCAACTTAAAAAAAAAATAAAACTGTCTACTAATAAAGCAGACTTGACCATATGTCCTGCAACTCTACAGGGCTTTTGTTTGAGTTTCTGTGTACCTGCAAGAGTGTGTGTAAGTTAAGTCAGTCAAGATCCCTTTTCACACCTTTAGGCGCATCTGGCATATGGGAAAAGCACCCATATTTTTACAGATCATTGGGCACTAGGTGGGTAATGTGGTCAGCATTACGCTGGCCCTCTTTACTTTCCCAGAACATACATCCTAGTATCCAATTTAGACTGGTTCGACCTGCGATGCCCCATACCATGATAAAAATCCATGCACTGTGTGTGTGGCTAGTTTTTTTTAATCTACAGATAACAGGACTTATTTATCCCTGGACTGTTTGTTCCGTGATTCACAATTGTCTGGCTTATGTTTGCCAGGGTCTCTCAAATCTGTCCTAGCCTGTTTACCCATTTCAGTCTGTGGCTCCAGCAACATCTGTCTGCCTGTAAATACACCACTCTCACACAAGAGTGCACACCCTCTTTATTTGTGTGTAAAACACTTGGTGCGGCTTCATTTGAAACACATAATTGCCCTTTCATCA
This sequence comes from Candidula unifasciata, assembly GCA_905116865.2. Lineage (NCBI taxonomy): Eukaryota > Metazoa > Mollusca > Gastropoda > Stylommatophora > Geomitridae > Candidula > Candidula unifasciata. The sequence goes on along the minus strand of CAJHNH020004105.1, from coordinate 43,239 downwards.
GGGTCGTTAATGGGCTTGTTCAGGATGAATGCTGAAAGCTTGTGACATGACTTTGTGATTGTAGGATGCTGTCTGATTGTGGTCTGTCTGTCAACATACAGGGTGTGTCATTAGTCCTTGTCTTATTTAAGTTTGTGTGACAGCTTCACATGTATATATGTTGGGGTACAACACAACACATTAAAATTTTGAGCATCCCCAAATTTCCCTTATGGGTTCCATGGCCCCATTTTGGGGAAAACAAGAATAAACTCACTGCCTCCCCAACAAGCATGTCATAGGAGTCGACTAACTGGGGTGCTTCCTTTAAAGTCGGAGTACATATGCCTGAGAGGCAAGGAACCAAGAGTCTGCATACAGATAAGCCAGATCTGTGAAATGGATGTGCATGCAACACTAAGGTGCTAAAAGAAGAGGAAAGTCCAGAGGTGGACTACCACCAATGAACTTTCTGCCAGGGAATGTGAAGAAAATTGTTAGGTATACTGGGTTTATGTTTAAACAACGGATCAACATCACGGCACAAGGGTATATGTTCTCTGTTCTACTTCTAACTCAAGCCTGAGTCTGAAGAATCTCATCACAGTACACGAACTCCGGAACACCGGCGAGGACCCAGAAATACTTTGTGTAGATTTTTAATTCTAGATTTTGCCCGGCAGCGCCGTTAGTCTACTCTTTTCAATTACCAAGTGCCAAGGGATTTTTTTTCGTGCGCAAACAATACATACAGGCGTCCAATCTTACAACCCCGAGGCCAAAGGAAATAACTAGAAGTCCACATGAACAAATCCCAGCCTTCACCGGGGCTTGAACCTACGACCTCCAGCACTCGAGGTAGACACCATGCATCGAGACCTATCAGCCTCCAAAAACCATACTGGAGATCAGGAGGTAACCAGTGATACAAGTGAGAGAACATCATCAAGAGATGGGCAAACAGCAGTGTGAGAGAGTGTTCAGCCAAGACAAGAGACAGAGTCTGTTGGAGATCCACCGCAGCCAACCTAGATTGTGGAAATGGCAACTGATTGATTGACAGTACAAACTCTTAATGGCAGCGGCCATAATGAGGTGGCTGAACGCTAACCTGTGGATCGGAAGGAAGGTCACAGGTTCTGGCTGAGCCGGAACTTGTTTTTAAATGTCATTGGGTCCCAGGTCGACCCATTCCTAAATGAGCACCAGCTGCAGTACTGGGAAGTAAAAGTAGCTGGTATGATTTTGACAACATCACGCACCAAATCTGTAAAATATAGGTCTAGCCCAATATGCCTGAAGGTGTGGAAAAGGGTCCTTTACTTTTACTTACAACTTCCTGTGTGGCTACTGGGCCACATTGTGGAGAAAACAAGCATGTCACAGGAGCTGACTAATTAGGGACTTGCTTCAAAGCCAGATTACATCTGTCCGAGCGGCAGGGAACAACCAACTGCACACAGATAAGCCAGTAAAATAAATGTACACACAAAAGCCAGGCACTGGCACAAAGCCAAAGTCGAAATGGCTGAATAACCAGGACTTTCCGCCCAAGCTTACAGCCAGTGAATAAAGAAGACTTGAAACTCCTAATTTGTATTTGTGACAACAGGAGCTCATTATGTGTGAGGCTATTAATCTAATGTGCCAGTCACCACTAGGGCCACAAGATTATCCTGGGAATCTTTTAAAATCACACTGATGCTTCAGTGGTGGCATCATTGGTACTGCTACATCAGTACTCTTTTTGTCAAGGGGAAACTTGCCCTCTCCCATATCGCTACACTTGTCCTAGAGCTTTTTCAGGAGCTGCTCGCCTTCTGATCATGTCTGACAGTGCAGGACTGTCTGAAGTCAGGTTGCCTGACAAATACTTCATTCGCTTAGCCTGGGAATCACCCAAAAATGTCCTTTAATGTCTCTTTTGAAAACTAGCGAAAAACTTGTCACTCCCAGCAACATTTTGAGGCTTACACTGGCAAAATAAAACTGCATAAGGCAGCGGTCATGTATGCCGACACTGATGGTCCCACACCAGAATTGCAGCTAATTTTTTGCACAAATGGTTGAGCACAAAGTGGCATTGCACCCACGAAGGTACATGTGGGTCTCTCTGGGTGGGCAGCTCTCAACATGTTTCATGTGGACATCTGTTTGGTCAGAAGGCTTTGAGTTATATTTGATGTTGAGGTAATCTGCAGTGACCAGTTCTGACATGGAGACAAAATGTAAAATGTCGCCTGAAATTGACTAAACTTGATGAATTCTATTGTCTGTCTAGACCTTTACAACACTAGAAATTTGAAATGTCTAGTCTTTGAAAATACTAGACTTTTATTCTTCTTCGCGTTCACCGGCTGTAAACTCCGGCAGAAAGTTGTTCACCTACTTCTGGACTTTAGTCTTGTTCCAGTACTGAATTTTGCATAAAAGTAAAAAGTAAAGATCCCTTTACACGCCCTTAGGCGCATCGGGCATATGGGAAGAGCACCCATATTTTTACAGACCAATCGGCACTCGGTGGGTAATGTGGTCAGCATTACGCCGGCCATCTTTACTTTCCCAGGACAGCCCATCCTGGTACCCATTTGAGACTGGGTTGACATGCGACGTCCCATACCACGATAAAAATCCACGCAGCCCGCAGTGGGTTTCGATCGCGGTACGTTGGATTACGAGTCGGACTCGCAACGCCTTAGCCACAGACGCCTCACTGAGTTTTGCATGCATATACATTTTACAGACATAGCTTATTTTTGTGCCTCTCAGGTCAGATGTACTCTGACCTTGAAGTAAACATTGATTCCACCTATGTTGTCCAGGCTCCCATTTGAGACCATGTAGGATTGTAGATAGTTGTTGGACTGTGTGAACTCTGGTCCTGGTGCAGCACCGCTTGTAGTTCAGCAACTCTGTATCATGCTAGATATTTAAAACAATAATACTGAGTAGACAGCGGGGTAGACCAAGAACAAGATATGATGTGTCCGTGGTTGAGGCAGGCAGAAGAGCAAGAAGCAGAACCCTATATCTCCCTCGACGGTAAAAGAGGAAGTGAATAAGAAGTTGAATGAAGAACTGATGTCATTGCACTCAGGACATTCCCAAACAGGCTCCGTCCTCGTCTTGAATTTAATAACCAACAGAGTTGACGTGCTAAAAGTACCAGTTACAACCTGTTTAAAAGTCCGTCTTTGTTTCTCCTTCAATGTTAAATGTCTTCCAGGACCCCCCCCCCCCCCCCATTTCTACAAACATCTACCTGTTGATTTGGTCTTTTAATGTATGGATTCCCTATCTGGTCGTTTGCACTGTCCATTTGATCCCATAGAGCCTTCAACATTTTCAAGTTTTCAAATAGTAGCTCACCGCAGCAGCAGCTAATCTATCAGCCTGCTCGTTACCTCGCCCACATTAAGAAGTAGAATCAGATACTGATGCAGGTAAATATGCAGCTAATGTTCACATGTATATCCACTGACTTATGGTCACAGTCAAATATTCTTCCTCTTCTATGGTCCTTTCAGTGTCAGGTTTTGAAGAGGCATCGGCTGAAAGCCTTGGTATGTGCTACGTAGATGTGGGTATTTACAACCTTGGCTATTCCATCTACCCGTTGCTTGTGTGTTCGATCTCTGGCGCTGCTTTCATTACGTCTTAATGAATGACAGGGCTGTCTGTGTTGTACTATGTGATGGCAGTCTTGGCACCTCTTCAAAGTATTCAGTCTGTTGTCTCCTGAAATAATTTAATACTGGTTCTTCCCCGTGTGGTTTCCGGGGCCCTATTATAGGGAAAACAAGAATAGACCCACTGCCTCCCCAAAAGCATGCAGTAAGAGTCGACTAATTGGAAGATTCCTTCGAAGTCAGAGTGCATCTGCCTGAGAGGCAAGGAACCAGCAGTCTGCATACAAATTAGTCAGATCTGTCAAACAGATGCACATGCAACACTCAGGTTCTGGAACAGGACTGCAGTCCAGAGGTGGATGAACAACCAGAACTTTCTGCTGGAGTTTACAGCCAGCGAACACGAAGAAGAAGAAGAATACTGGTTCTGTCCCAGCTTCTTTCCTGATATCGTCATTGCTGATCGTGTTTCTTCTAGTTACATTTAGGATTCATTTTTTTCTGATGTTATGATTTTCCTTTTCTCTTTTGTTGTTAACATCCATGTTTGGCACTTGTTACACAGTATAGGTAGAATAACTTATTGATCAATATTGACCTTTTTATTCTGCAGAATGGATGACTTTTATCCGACGATTTGATTTATTACATCTGTGATCTATTTCTGCTTGCATTCTTCTATCAAATATGGGAATGAAATATTTTGTTACACGTTTTCTCCTCCATGTTGACAGCCTACCAGCTGTTCTCCTAGTTTGTTTAGTTCATTCACTTCTGATAGAACAGTGTAAGTGTCTGTTTGCCTGGAGCACTAGACCATTACAGTTACACAGATGTGATGTTTATAGGACACATTAAATGATCATTGCATAAAAGCTGGGCAATTACCAGAGAGAAGCAAACAGCGTGAAAGTGGTAAACAGAATGTGGACAGAAAAGTAGGGCTTGTGGAACTTGTTTCACTCTCCTGTGAGATGTGTGGGTTGTTACATAAATTATCTATGGATTTCTCAGCCACATTAAGAAGTTTGGGGGGGGGGGGGGGGGGGGGATAAATCCACTGTCCCCTAACAAGTGTGTTGTAAATGGTGACTTAATTTGGATTTTCTGAGATTGGATGTGATATGTTGGGCTGAAATGTGCACATGTCGCAGCCTAGCTGGGAACCACAACACAGCATGTCAGCTGCCTTTTTAAGGGCAAACAGTTGAAAAGAAAAAGAAAAGCTGGTACATATCACAAACTTGCCAGCATCTTGCCATCATGTGAAAATTTCATGTCTGCCCCCATTCTTGCTGTGGCCATTCCCATGGGCTGTCCTGTGTTCTAGATGTGTCATGCTGTGTTATTTTCAATGCTATAAGCATTCTATATTCTACATTGTGAGCGGCCAGCATGTACTTATTTTTCAACGTTGTCAGCACCTGGCACTGTGTGTGTTGCAGCGTGCATTGGTCTTCATCACTATCACTGCGGCCTTACTTGGTGACTTGAACTGCGAGATTAATTACCTTTAGCTGTCATCATTGGCAAGCGAGAAGCAGAGTAGCGTTGCTTTTCTGAATTAGATGACATCTTCAGATCTACTAACGCTGTAAAACTGCAGGCTTGTCATCTTCTGGTAACCAATGAAAATAATGTACACCCAGACTGTCAGCCCTTTTGAGGATCCCCCACGGCCCCACTGAAACCAGTAACTAGCCAGGGATGTTGCCTTCATCAGCAGTTCTCTTATTTTAGTTATTGTTACCTTTGTTCCTTTGATTTTGTTTTTGTTTTTTGGAATGTTATATTTTGCCTATTGTGGCCAGCACATCCAGTTCTGTGGGGGGCATTTGTGCAGCAAGTTGGTGTTCTGGTTATTTTGGTCATTTGTGCAGAGTTTTATAAAGGAACTTAGGAAATTGTTATCATGGTAGCACATCAGCAGATAGCTGTGGAAGTTTGGGATCGAATCACCTGTTAGAATCTCACTAGCCCTCCCTTCTTTCAATTGAAGAGAAGTTTTTTTTTTACCGTGAGAGTAATTTCATGGAATGTCAGAGAATCAAATGGTTTGGTCATCTGATCAGAATGGAACAAAATCAGTTAGTAGCTAGAGCATACCATACTACATGAGAATAGGCTACAAGACAAGAGGCAGACCAAGAAAGACATGGGCGAAGGGAGCAAAAGAGACACTATAGAAGTGCAGTATGATATTAACACAAGCTGCACAACTAGCAAAAGGACAGGAAACTATATAACAACTCCTCTCTACAATGCTTCACAGCATAAACAGTAGCACAAGATAAGAAAGAAGTTTATTCAGCAACACAATGTTAGTATTTTTAAAAAGAAGCAAAGGGCCCTACTCTATGTCTTCAGTTGTACTGAGCTATATTTTATGGATATTTATACAGCACTCAGTGGGTGATATGGTCACCACTTCGCCGGCTGTCTTCACTTTCCTGGCAGGATTTTATCTGGTAACCATTTGAGGCTCGATCGGTCTGGGAGTCAAGGTCATTTTGGAGAAAACAAATTTCCGGCTCGGTCAGGACCTGAACCCATGACCTTTTGATCAGCAGGCAAGATTAGAAGTGGCAATAATTCTGCTCCCTAGAAGAAATAAAACAGCTTTTCAAACTGCCATTAGTGAATGTCTTTTAGAATTGGCCTTGCATGCTAGGTTCATTATGTATAACATTAAACACAAGCCAGGGTATTGGTGTTATTCACAGGTTTATAGAAACTTTAGAAATGAACTTGAACATCAACAGGTCTCCCACATCCTGTTTAGGCAGCAGAGTTTGTCGACCAGTGCTGCCAAATATTTAAAAATAGAAAACAGAGTGACGACTTGCTGTTTGTTTGTAGAGACATTTTTCGCTGCTAATAGGCTGTCAACTTTACATAATGAAAGTAATTAACTTACTCTAAAAGCAAAACAAATTGCAGTGGGGAAATGAAAGAATCCATGAAAAATGGAGTGTCTAACAACCCTGTCGTCAACTGTCTTCTTCATAAACTCTGGTTTCAGTAATGTTTTTAAAAAGTTTTTGTTTTTGTTGGTTTCCCTGTGTGGGTTTCGTAGTCCCATTGTGGGGAAAACAAGAATAGACTCACTGCCTAACAAACAAACAAAAATCATGCTATAGGAGTCAACTAATTGTGGGCATCATTCAAAGTCTGAGTACATGTGTCTAAGAGGCAAGATACCAGAAGTTTGCATATATATAAGCCAGATTTGTAAAACAGGTGAGTATGCAACACTTGGGTTCTGGAACAAGACCATAGTCTGGAGGTAGACAAACAACTAACTAACTTTCCACCGATGTTTTCAGCTGGTGAACGCAAGGAAGTAATAGTTTTCATTGGTAACAACATATTGAACAACTACAACAAAACTTGCTAATCACAGACTGGGAGTCATTCTTGACTGCCCACGCAAGGATTATGTGTTTGAGTTCCCATTCTGGTGGAAATTTTAAAGAATGACCTGTGCTGCAGCGTCATCATCATCATCATTCTGTTGCACCATTATATGTTACATCTGGGAATTGTAGTTTATTCCTGCATTCTGTTCTTCTTCTTTATGCCATGAAGCATCTCAGAGAGGAGTGAGATGTAGTTTCCTGTCTTTTGCTAGTTGAATAGCTTGTGTTGATGTTGTGTTGTGTTTCCATAATGTCTCTTTTACTTCATCCACCCATCTCTTTCTTAGTCAACCTCTTGACTCTTGGCATTCACCAGCTGTAAATTCCAGTAAAAAGTTCTAGTTGCTTGTTCACTTCAGGACTTTGATCTTGTTCCAGAACTTAAGTTTTGCTTGCATATCTTTTTTCAAAAATCTGATATTTGTAATGCAGACTGTTGGTTCCTTGCCTCTCAGGCAGATGCAGACTTTGAAGGAAACACTCCTCATTTGTTGTCTTTTACCACATGCTTGTTAGAGGGGGCAGTGGGGCTATCTCTTTCCCCTCACCCCCAATAGGGCCCTGGAACCCACTAGAGGGACATTTCCTTGTATCGTGTACCATACTTTCGAAGTCATGGACAGAATCCAGTCCAGCACCTTTCGTTTTAGACTTTCTCTTGGGCATCCTCTTTTCTCAGTCTATTTGTTTGTGTTTCAGTGCCTCTTTGGTGATTCTCTGTTTGCTTCTTCTCTGGATGTGCCCATTAAAGTGCCATTTTACTTAATGCCAGCTGTTGTAACTGCGACTTTTTCAGCTGCTGGTTCAACCTAAACTAACATGGACATATCTAGGGAAGTCTTCATCTTCGTGTTCGCCAGCTGTGAACTTTGGTGTTGATCCAAAACTTGAGTTTTTGCATGTACATCAGTTTTACACATCTGCCTTATTTGTATACAGACTATCAGTTCCTTGCCTCTCAGGCAGATGCACTGACTTTGAAGGAAAGACACCTAATTAGTCACCTCCTGTGACATACTTGTTAGGATGGCAGTGGGTCTAGTCTTTGTTCTTCCAAATGGAGCCCAGCATGCACATGGGGACATAAATTATGATCCCCATGCAGCCCAATATAACTTTTGTCTGGAAAGGTGCTGTGAACATTGTTGGTGAACCGAGCAGATGAAGAATAACTCTTGCTGGCAATCTTGAGTAAGTTGGGAGTTGTCTCACTTGATGAATGTTGCTCTTCTTGTCTTACTTGAGTAAGATGGGAGTTGTCTCACTTGATGAATGTTGCTCTTCTTGTCTTACTTGAGTAAGGTGGGAGTTTGTCTCACTTGATGAATGTTGCTCTTCTTGTCTTACTTGAGTAAGATGGAAGTTGTCTCACTTGATGAATGTTGCTCTTCTTGTCTTACTTCAGTAAGATGGGAGTTGTCTCACTTGATGAATGTTGCTCTTCTTGTCTTACTTGAGTAAGGTGGAAGTTGTCTCAATTGATGAATGTTGCTCTTCTTGTCTTACAGGGTTCTGCAAGAATGTGCACAGGGAAGGTGACCATATCATCCTTGTCTATGTTCCTGAGCTCAATGACATGCTTCACTTCGTCCAGATGGAGCAATTGTAAGTATTCTTGTAACACAGATACACAACTGTAGCGGGTGATGCTGCGCATATTCAAAGTGTCAGACCCCCATGTGGGCTCAATCATGGCAGTTTGAGGTGAGGTGACGTTCTCTCTGCCCCAGCTGGAAATTCTCCTTTTTCTTATCATTCACCAGCTGTTAACTCCGGCAGAATGTTCTGGTTGTTACTTGGATCTTCTAGAACTTGAGTTTTGCATGCACATTATTTTTAGAAATTTGACTTATTTGTTTGCAGACTGGTGGTTTCTCGCCTTTTGGACAGGTGCATCCTTACTTTGAAGGAAACGCTTATTTTGAGTATTAGTATTTGTGTGTATTTATGAATGTATGTTATAATTATGTGGGTGTATGTGTGATTGTAGATGAGTGTATTTAGGGGGGTGTGTGTGTAGATTATGTATGCAAGTATATATGTATGTGTGTGGGTGTCTATGTGTGTATGCATGTGTGTGTATTTTGTAATGTGTGCGTGTGTATGTATGTATCTGTGTGTATGTATGCATTTTGGTGGATGTATGTATGTATGCATATGTGTGTGTGTGTAAGTATGTGAGTGTATGTGTGTATATATGTATGCATGTGAGTGTATGTGTGAGTGTATATGTGTGAATGTGGGCATATGTGTGTGTGTATGGGGTGTCTGTATATGTGATTGTATGTGTGTTTATGCATTCAAATGTAGGTGTATGTATGAATGTGTGTTGGTGTATGTATGTTTGAATTATGTATGCATGTGGGTGTTTGTAGGTGCGTGTATGTACGTATTAGGTATGTCTGTATATGATTGTGTATGTGTACATATGAGAATGTAAGAGTATGTGTACATGTGTGTTTGAGTGTGTATACATGATGTGTGTATGCATTATTCTATAATGTATATTTTTTTATTATAAACATAACATGCATTATTGTTAACAGGCATTGTTACTTTGAAAGATGAGTGCACAGAAGGGCCGAATGCCAGACGGGCCTGCGTGCCAAATTTATAACCCTTTAAAAATAAAGTTCGTTCGTTCTAATCTACCTGCAGAGACTCCTTCCCTGGTCAAGTCTGTTTGTCAGTTTCCACTCTACTCCTTGTATTTCACTGTTGTATCCACGCCTATGATTCGCCAGCATCATGATTGAATTACTGGATGCTCATTATCTGAGATGTAATGGTAGTCGGTGTCACATATTCTCTCTAACCCAGTTATCATTCTTCTACATAGACTGAGACAACGGTCTGGTAAGGGGCTTTTATATCCATGATAATGTTCTTCTGGGCTAACCATACATGAATCCTTCCAACATGTGTTACCAGTTAACTACTAGGACTCATTGCGGGATATCTGTTGTTAAGCGCTTGATGTTTTTATGTGGGCATATTTTTAGACTTGCTACTGTGGCTTAGGTGTTGTGAACGCGCTTCATAATGCCAGGTTCAATCCTAGATGCAGGTGATTTGCCAGCAGATCGCCTTATGTTGGTTTCATCGATGGTCGATTTGCCAGCAGACCACCTTGTGTTGGTTTTGTCAGTGGTCGATTTGCCAGCAGACCGCCTTGTGTTGGTTTCCTGTAGTGAACACGCTTCATAATGCCAGGTTCAATCCTAGCTGCAGGTGATTTGCCAGCAGATCGCCTTATGTTGGTTTCATCGATGGTCGATTTGCCAGCAGACCACCTTGTGTTGGTTTTGTCAGTGGTCAATTTGCCAGCAGACTGCCTTGTGTTGGTTTCATCAGTGTTATCGAGAGCTGATAGCTCAGAAAGCAGTGGCAAACTACTGAACATGAACTTGTCTAGAAAGACCACAGCAGCCAAAAAAGAAATGCTGTGGTTGGTTCTGCAGTGTCCTGTAAAGCACATCTGGCTTTCACTTTAACTGGGTCTAATCTATACATTTTGTGATTAAATTAAAATTCTATAGATTACGTAACATGCATGTCATCAAAGGTGACTAGTGGGGGGGGGGGGGGGTTCCTTAAGAGTTAGAGTGCATCTGTTTGAGAAGCAAGTGACTAACAGTCTGCATATAAATAAGTCGGATCGGTAAAATGGATGTGCGCGTGAAATTTAAGTTAGTTCTAGAATGAGACCAAAGTCCATATGGACAACCAGAAACACTAAGAAGAAGAGGGCTGTGTAATGATGTTTGACAGCCAGGAAGCTGATGTGATTTCTCTCGTGTGTATGTGTTTTGACCATCTGTAATGTGATTGTGTGTGTGTATGTGTTGACCGTGATGTGATTGTGTTCTCTCGACAGCTGTGTATGTGTTTGACCGTGATGTGATTGTGTTCTCTCGACAGCTGTGTATGTGTTTGACCGTGATGTGATTGTGTTCTCTCGACAGCTGTGTATGTGTTTGACCGTGATGTGATTGTGTTCTCTCGACAGCTGTGTATGTGTTTGACCGTGATGTGATTGTGTTCTCTCAACAGCTGTGTATGTGTTTGACCGTGATGTGATTGTGTTCTCTCGACAGCTGTGTATGTGTTTGACCGTGATGTGATTGTGTTCTCTCAACAGCTGTGTATGTGTTTGACCGTGATGTGATTGTGTTCTCTCAACAGCTGTGTATGTGTTTGACCGTGATGTGATTGTGTTCTCTCGACAGCTGTGTATGTGTTTGACCGTGATGTGATTGTCTTCTCTCGACAGCTGTGTATGTGTTTGACCGTGATGTGATTGTGTTCTCTCGACAGCTGTGTATGTGTTTGACCGTGATGTGATTGTGTTCTCTCGACAGCTGACGTATGTGTTTGACCGTGATGTGATTGTGTTCTCTCGACAGCTGTGTATGTGTTTGACCGTGATGTGATTGTGTTCTCTCGACAGCTGTGTATGTGTTTGACTGTGATGTGATTTTGTTCTCTTGACAGCTGTGTACGTGTTTGACTGTGATGTGATTGTGTTCTCTCGACAGCTGTGTATGTGTTTGACTGTGATGTGATTTTGTTCTCTTGACAGCTGTGTATGTGTTTGACCACTGAGAGTGATTGTGTTCCTCGACAGCTGTGACACCATACCATGTGATTTTCTTCTACATGGAAAGAGAAGAAGGACGTAGAGCACAGGAAAGACAGACCACGTATGAACAAGATGGAAGGATAACATCAGAGAAACTCTACAACAGCACGATGTGCCTATGGTCGAGGCAGCCAGAAGAGCTAGAAACAGAACCTTATATCTCCCTCAACACCCACAGCGGTAAAAGAGGAAGTGAAGAAGAAGAAGAAGAAGACAGCTGTGTATGTGTTTGACTGTGATGTGATTGTGTTCTCTCGACAGCTGTGTATGTGTTTGATCGTGAGGTGATGGAAGCCATGCTGAGGGAGGAGCAGGAGCGCATCAAAGCTGACCTGGAAGTGTTTGCTCAGAAACTCAAAAAGCGTGGCGTAAGTAGATACAGTTGTTGGTTAGTCTGTGTACACATGTGTTGTCTTGTGTGGGGCACAGAAAAGAGCAGAACACCCAGGTAACATATTTAGGTGGTAACTGGCACTTAGGTGGTAACTGACACTTAGGTGGTAACTGACACTTAGGTGGTAACTGACACCCAGGTAATTGATGCCTAGGTAGCTGACATTAGGTGGTAACTGACACCCAGGTAAATGATACCTAGGTAGCTGACATTAGGTAGGTAACTGACACCCAGGTAATTGATGCCTAGGTAAAAAACAGTTAGTTGGTAACAAACACCCAGGTAAATGACACTTAGGCGTTAACAGACACCCAGGTAAATGACACTTAGGTGCTAACAGACACCCAAGTAATGGACATCCAAGAAAATTACACTCAGGTAGGAACATACACCCAATGTAATGGACATCCAGGTAAATGACACTTCGATGGTAAAATGACACCAAGGTAATGGACACTCAGGTAATAGATACATAGGTTAATGACATACAGGTAACTGATACCCATGTAAATTAACCCAGGTAACTGATTCCCAGTTAACTTATGCCCAGGTAATAGTTATCCAGGTAACTGACACCCAGGTAATATATACCTTGGTAAATGACACCCAGGTATCTGTCACATATGTAATGGATACCCAGGTAAATGACACTCAGGTAGCAAATACCCAGGAATATGACGCACTGGTAATTGATACTTAGGTAAAGGATACCCAGGTAACTGACACCCAGAAAAATGGACACCCAGGTAACTGACACCCAGATAAATGTCTCAGAAGTAAATGACACCCAGGTAAATAACAGCAAGTTAAAAGCTGTCCCCACCCTGGGTATGAGTGTGTCACTGTATTTAGTATGTCTTCTTGACCAGAGAGTGATATCACAGAAAGATTGTCTGTGAATTATGAGTTATTTTGTGGGTGATGCTCCTGCCAAAAGATTTGTCTGTGAATTATGAGTTATTTTGTGGGTGATGCTCCTGCCAGAGATTGTCTGTGAATTCTGAGTTATTTTGTGGGTGATGCTCCTGCCAGAGATTGTGAATTCTGAATTATTTTGTGGGTGATGCTCCTGCCAGAGATTGTCTGTAAATTCTGAATTATTTTGTGGGTGATGCTCCTGCCAGAGATTGTAAATTCTGAGTTATTTTGTGGGTGATGCTCCTGCGAGAGATTGTGAATTCTGAATTATTTTGTGGGTGATGCTCCTGCCAGAGATTGTCTGTAAATTCTGAGTTATTTTGTGGGTGATGCTCCTGCCAGAGATTGTCTGTGAATTATGAGTTATTTTGTGGGTGATGCTCCTGCCAGAGATTGTCTGTAAATTCTGAATTATTTTGTGGGTGATGCTCCTGCCAGAGATTGTAAATTCTGAGTTATTTTGTGGGTGATGCTCCTGCGAGAGATTGTAAATTCTGATTTATTTTGTGGGTGATGCTCCTGCCAGAGATTGTCTGTGAATTATGAGTTATTTTGTGGGTGATGCTCCTGCCAGAGATTGTCTGTGAATTATGAGTTATTTTGTGGGTGATGCTCCTGCCAGAGATTGTCTGTGAATTATGAGTTATTTTGTGGGTGATGCTCCTGCCAGAGATTGTCTGTGAATTATGAGTTATTTTGTGGGTGATGCTCCTGCCAGAGATTGTCTGTAAATTCTGAGTTATTTTGTTGGTGATGCTCCTGCCAGAGATTGTCTGTGAATTCTGAGTTATTTTGTGGGTGATGCTCCTGCCAGAGATTGTAAATTCTGAGTTATTTTGTGGGTGATGCTCCTGCCAGAGATTGTAAATTCTGAGTTATTTTGTGGGTTATGCTCCTGCCAGAGATTGTCTGTAAATTATGATTTATTTTGTGGGTGATGCTCCTGCCACTCAGGAGGCTGACTCTCTTAGCTGGTGTAGTCCTACAGTTAGACAAAGGCGAGTCACTGCACGCATTAATGATGATAGTTGGGCAGATGTCAACTGTAGAATAGATTGCTGTATATTTTATTGCATCTGTTTTTCTGTTTCCTTTTTCAGCTGGGAGGGAAAGTGAAAAGTGTCATGGCTTCCAAGCCAGGAGAGGGCATTTGCAAGGCTGCCGAGGAAGAGCAGGCCACTCTGATGGTGGCGGGCTGTCGTGGCTTGGGCACTCTCCGGAGAACAGTGATGGGCTCGGTCAGCGACTACCTGGTACACCACTCACACATCCCGGTCTTTGTGTGCAAGCTTCCTAAACACACTCACCATGATGATCACTAGACAGCCACCCACCAGATCCTGCACCAGCAGGGCCCTAACTCTCCATAGGAGCTGTTTCATCCGTGGGCTGTTACAAAAATCCATGCTTATGTTAACAAATCTATGTTATCATCATCATCATTGTTGCCATATTGAAACTGCTAGAGTGTTAATGCTTAATCAGGTTATATCATTGTTTTTATTTGGGGGGGGGGGGGTATGGATTCAGACTGAACACATTTGGTTTTGTGACTCATTTTTTAATTTTTATTTTTCCCCCTAAGCCCCCACCAAACACCATGTTAAATGAGGGGAGTGTAACTAGGAGTGGGATCAGAAATGTATCATCTTGTTCTTCTTTTTCTTTCATTCACCTGAAATAAGTTGTCTACATCAGCAGTTTTTTTTCTCTCTCAGATAAATGTCACTGTCATTTTTAGTTTATGTTCCACTATTGTTTTTTTTTTTTTTTGCCAAAAGATTTACCTCAAAGTGTCATATTCGGTGCAGTCATATAGTACATGTTCTGCTGTCTAGGGCAACTTTCCACAGGTGCACATGGCTGATATACTGATCCTGAATTTTATTTACATACCAATCTTCCTTGATGTTCAGATCTTTCAAGATGTCAGTATTTCTCATCTTCTTTGTCCAAGATATTCTGAGAATCTTTCTGTTGCATTTTAGCTCAAAAGCCTCTATTCTCTTTCTTAAGGACTGAGAGATAGTCCACAACTATATAATTATAAAACACACATGCAGCTGTGTACTTTTAATCATACATTATGTGTTCATTTGATTGTCTGTTTCAACATATTTTATCTGTTTTATTTCGTCATATTTTATGTTTATTTTATCATATTTTATATATTTATTCCATCATATTTTAACTATTCAAAGTTTTATATTCAGAGTTGTCTTAGTTTAGTTTACCTTGTTTATTTTGTAAACTGTGACATATTATTTCAGCTTAATTAGCAGTTCAGGAAAGTCTGTTTGACGGTTGACACGGTTTTATAATTTCAGGTGTTTTGGTACAGGGGCCGTTGAGCTGGTAGACTGCGGGCTGAATGTGGCCCGCCGAAGCCTGTCAGCTGGCCCGTGAATGGTTGTCAAACTAGTTGATCTTTCTACAATGGGGCTCTAGTCCTTGCCGACTCCCATTTTCAACATTTTGACCCTTGAGTAAACTTAGTTGAATAGCCCTGTACTCACTTTGAGTTAGTCAATTGTACATTGCTAGTATGTGCACAGCTTGTAGTTACTGTCATCCTTTGACTGATGAACAGATCCCAGAGGTGCAAGTTTCGATTACGGTCCCCAATTTCACGATTTATAAACAACAGTATAATGACATGCAGGGAACTGTACACGTTAACACCTAATTATCATCATCATCAAGGGCCTAGCCAGCTGCTGGCATAGGCGTTTGTGCATCTCCACAGATCTCGACCTTTGGTGTTTTGGATCAATTCCACCGACGATATTCATCCATGCCATCCACCATCATTTCAATTGGTTTGCCTCTGCCTCTTCTACCAGTGATCTTTCCAGTTGTCACAATATTTTTCACTGCTTATTTTCTTCTCACATGACCTAAGAACTTTGTTTGTCTCCTTCTCATTGTAGTACTTATACCTTAAGCAAATAAAGAAAGAGGCAAAAAAAAAACAGTTTCAAGACTTAAACATTAATACAGTATGTTTTTCTCTTTGTGGGTTCTACAGCCCCATTTTGGGGTTAGGGTGGCTAATAGACCCACTGCCTCTCTTACAAGCATGTTGTAAAAGGCTACTAATTGATTTTTTTTTCTCTCCTAAGTTTTAGGGACAAACAGTCGGCTTACAAGTAAACCAGATCTGTAAAATGGGAGTGCACCCAAAATTAAAATTCTTGAACAAGACCAAAGTCCAAAATTGGACAACAACCAGAGCTTTCCACCTAGGTTTCCTAGCAATGAGAAGTAAGAAGAATACATTTAAATAATGTCTGTATGTTTAGCTTGGTCGCCCTCATATGAAGTCAGTCTGGACACCGTCTGCTATATTTGCGTTATGACTATTTATTCTATAATTCTGCAATCCATTTAAGAGTGTGTAATTTTCTTTTTAGCTTAAATTGAACATAATTTAAAAATTGTAACAAAATGACATCTTTTTCATCTTAGAGTTCACCAGCTGTTAGCTCCAGCGAAAAGTTCTGCTTGTTCATCCACATCTAGACTTAAGTCATGCTCCAGAAGTTGAATTTTGAGTGCATATCCATTTGATCTATCTGCTGATTTGTAAGGAGGCTGTTTGTACCATACCTCTCAGGCAGATGTGTTCACACTTCGGAGGGACTTCTAGTTAATCGCCTTGTACGGGAGGCAGTGGGTCTGTTCTGTGTTTTTCTCCAAACTTGAGTCCCCTTCCATTCACTTCTAAAAAACAATATTTTTAAAAATGTCAACCATGTTCAACCTGCTGTTGGCAGTGAGCCGCCAACATCTCTGGCTATATTTGTGGTGTGGTTTATTTGCACCACTTGCGTGGCTAAGATTGTGGTATGTGTGCCAGCTGTCTGGCTCAGTGTTCCTTTCACATGAGGTCCCAGGACTGACACAGGTTATGCTGCATTGATTTCAGTGAGTTTAACGTGTAACCTAAGCTGTTCTTAGCAGTATTGATCGTAGTCAGTTGTTTTTCTCCCCCCTCAACAAATTCCCCAGTGTGGAAAGGAAATATTTAGAGCTGTTGTTCCTGAGATTTCGTAGTGTTTTTGTTTTAAATTTAATTTTTGAGTGCCATGTTTCACTTGCTAGTGGTCATCTTTAGGCTCAGTTTGTACAGAGACTAGTTTTATGCATGTGTGCGCACACATACATGCACTTATAGGTACTGATTACTTGCTGTGTTGATGATCAGAGTGCCTTAAATTGTTGACCAAATCCTTGTTCACTGTCAGTGCCATTTTTTATTTGCCATTGATATGACCATGTCACATACGGTGCTGATTGGTCAATGAAATATAGGGCCAGCTCTATGTGCCAAATACACCTGAAGGTGTGGAAGAAGGTCTTTTACCTTTCTTTACTTTATTTTACAAAGTAAAAGATTTCATTCCCATAAGACATGTCTTGTTTTACAGAATTTCAAGATTCCATTCCAACAAGACAGTGTCTTGTTCTACAGAAGTTCAAAATTCTGTTCCAGTAAGACAGTCTCCAAGTTTCTGTAGAAGACTCAACATTCCATTCCCTGATGACAGTTTGTGTATAGATGTGTAGTTCAAAAGCATTTCATTTCTAAGTAGAATATGTGGACAGAGTGTCTCAACACAGGTTCAGTTCCATAAGAACAGTGTCCTGTTTTACAGAAGGGAGCCTTCAAAATTATCGGCTCCATTTGCCATTGATAGACCAGTGTCACTTTGTTGATTACAGAAATATAGGGCTCAGTGCTGAAATTATGGTTCCAAGTAAGACAGTGTCTTTACTGTTTTTACAGAAAAAGCTTTCATTCCCATAACAATTATGACTTGTTTTACAGAATTTCAAGATTCCATTCCCACAAGACAGTGTCTTGTTCTACAGAAGTTCAAAATTATGTTCCAGTAAGACAGTGTCTTGTTTTACAGAAGTTCAAAATTATGTTCCAGTAAGACAGTGTCCTGTTTTACAGAAGCTCAAGATTTCATTCCCATAAGAAAGTGTCTTGTTTTACAGAAGTTCAACATTCTATTCCAGTCAGAAAATGTTTTGTTTTACAAAAGTTCAAGATTCCATTCCTATAAGACAGTGTCTGTGAAGGAATGACTGTCTATGCAGGAAGGATCACCACATAAGGGTTACTAACTGGAGGCTAACTTAACTCCTGAAGTCTCCATTTACAAAATTTTGCAGTGAAGGATCTCTTTATTGAACTGAAAAGGAGACAGCATAAACAATAATCAGATTGTACAAATGTCATAATAACTTGTATGATCACTTAATAATACATGAGTTACTCCTGTTTTAGAGACACTTATTACAAATTTGAAGAAAAGAAAAACAGTCGTTATTTTATTGGTCACTTTTTTGAGTTTTCTCTTGGTTATGTTCATTCTTTTTCTTTTTCAGCGATCTCTAATAATGCATGAGTTTAATCCATGGTGGGTCATAAACTGGGATGTTATTCCAAGGTCTCAGAGCTTAGCTGTCAGGTTCACCAATGTGGGTTCCGGACCCCATTGTTGGGAAAACAAACATAGACCCACTGCTCCCCAGCAAGCATGTCGTAGAAGTCGACTAATTGGGGAATACATCTGCCTGAGAGGGCTGAGAAACAACAGTCTCCATAAAAATAAGCCAGAACTGTGAAACGGATGTGCATGCAACACTCAGGTTCTGGAACAAGAGGTGGACGCGAACACTCAGAACTTTCTGCCGGTGAATATGAGGAAATTGTCAGGTATACTGGGTTTGTGTTCAAACAACGGATCAACGTCACGGCACAAGGGTAGTAACCCATAAGTTCTCTGTTCTGCTTCTAGCTCAAGCCTAAGTCTGAAGAATCTCAATGCAGTGCACGAGCTCCATAGCACCGGTGAGGATCCTGAAAATATTTTTGGTAGATTTTTAACTGCAATTTTTGCCCAGGCGGTGCCGTTAGGCTACCCTTTTCGAATTCCAGCTGCCAAGAGATTTTTTTACCTGCGCAGCAACACACACGGGCGTCTGGTCTTAACTTAACAGAGATCAGGGGGAAAGTACTAAAAATACACTTGAAAAATCCGAGCCTTCACCGGGGCTTGAACCCAGGACCTCCAGCATTCAAGGCGGATGCCATGCTTTGAGACCATTGTGACCATATGTTGTTTTGCAGCTCCTCCAGGAGTGGACAGACATGCAGGAGTCTGTTTTGCACGATGACACTGGCAGAGAGCTGTTTAGCTCATACCTAATTTATATGAGTATTTGTTGAGTGTCCAGTGTGTGAGCCAAAAATTATGACTTGGGTCTGTTGTGCTTATGTAGAGTTTCTCTGATATCTTTCCATTTTGATCTTGGTCCTTCCCCACTTTTAGTGTATGCCTTGTATGATCTGGTGTCACAATGCATTCTTTCTGAGTAGGCAAACTGTTTGATGTCTTTGTGTGTAGTTTAGGAGGAGATATTTTTCTTGGTTAAAAGCTGTGTCGTTTTGTTGATAAGTTTTCTTTATGGCAGGCAGATAGACTGGCCGGTTCGGCACCACTTGGTGGTAATTTAATGTATGACAAGCTAGATGTTTTGAGGTGCTGTTGGAGTGAGTGAACAGTGCGGAGGAACAGATAGATCATTACAGTCTGAGGAGACAGCGCTGCGGAGAGTTACCAGGGGATCTGGCCGACACTTAACACTCAAGGTCAAGGCAAGACGGATGTACGGTCAGAAAGTTACTGGTACAATCGGAACTGGAACTCTTGGCTTGCTGCTGAAGATGGGGATGGAGTGATTATGGGAGTGTCTTGAGTGCTGTGATGTTGATTCTTAATTCAACATTCTTTGGGGCATGTTTGTTTTACTGCCAGCATCACTCAGATCACAAATGTACTTATTGTGGAGTTCCCAATGATCGTGACTGGAACCATCTTCTTCTTCTTCTTCTTGTAAACGTTCATGGGTTGTTAACTCAACAGACCGTCCTGAGTGTTCGTCCACCTCTGGATTTTAGTCTTGTTTCAGCACCCGAGTGTTGTGTGCACATGGGTTTCACATTTCTGTCTTATTTGTGTGCAGACTGTTGGTTCCTTGCTTATTAGGCAGATGTACTCTGACTTCAAAGGACCTCCCCCCTCTTCCCCCCCCCCCCCCCCCACCATCCTCCCCAAAGGCGACTCCTATGACACGCTTGTTTGAGATGCAGTGAGTCTGTTCTTGTTTCCCCCACGGTGGAGCCCTGAAGACAACACTCGCGGTATCTGACAGACAGCGCGTTTGATTACAAATAATTGTGATAATTTCATAACAGTTTAAATTAGCTGGTCGTGTTTCTAAATATGCTACATAAATGTGCTCGTTGGAAGCAAAGACGCTCCACTTTAAACAGAAAAGTTCAGTTCCCTGAACTGTCACCTCGGAACGATTTTGGCCCAGTAAGCTCAAGAAGCCCTCACCTCAAACGATATTCGAATGGGTATCTTTGGCACAATTGTTCCATTGTGGTCAGCCACCTCCATCACTTCTGGTGTGGCACTCACGGCTCGTAGTTTCCTCATGACGTGCACGAGAGCGATTTTAAACTGCATGATGACCAATCTCACAGCGATGCACTGGCGAGGACCGAACCCAAACGGCAAGAACGTCGCTGGATTCATGTTACCTCTATGCTCCTGCATAAACCGGTCTGGGTTAAACTTGTCGGGGTTGGGGAAGAACTCCGGGTCGCGTCCAATATTGTATACAGGAATTATGATGCCTATATTCGCAGGTACGCGGATTCCATTCAAGACAGTTTCCTGTGTTGTCGTTCTGGTCAGGATGTGCACTGGTGGGTACATCCTTAGCACTTCCTCGATGACGGCTTCTGTGTATCGTAAGCGCTTACAGTTATCATACGTGGGTTCTGTAGTCTGTCCAATGACAGTCTGTATCTCTTTGACAACCTTATCCTGCACATCTTGGTGTTTGGCCAGTTCATAGAACAGAAACTGTAAGACATTTGAACCTGCGTCGTACGCAGCAATTAGAAAGAACAGTCCTTGCGCGACCAGCTCCTCCGTAGTAAGTTTGGTGTCACCGTGGATTCCTTCCGTTGGCTCAAACTCCGCCTCCAAGAGCATCTGTATAAAGTCAGACTTACCTTTTGAGGTCACCGTTCGTTCTAAAATTATGGTTTTCAGTGTGTCTTCAAAAAACTGAATGTCCGCTTGTTTGAAGTAACCGATATTGAACAACCTAAGAAAGGGAATCAGCACTGGAAAGATGCCAGCTAGGGCTAGCTTCAGCTGGATCAGTCTATCGACTGTCATTAGACTCTTGGCGTGTTGTATAAAAGGTGCGTTGAGATCACTGAGGGAATCAAGGTCTATGCCAAATGTGGTACCGGCAATGATGTCGAGTGTGTGTGCACCAAAGACCAGCTTTGCTTCTGTGGACGTTTCGCTTACAGCATGTGAGTGTAGATAGTGCTCGAGCAGTGCAGCTTTCTTGTTGATGTACTGTGTCAGCTGTCGGAGTTTTCCGCTACTGAAAGTTGGAGTAATCATCTTCCGCAGCCGTCGCCAAACCGGCCCTTCGGCGAAAAATATAGTTTTCTGAATGAGCTGTTGCTGGAGCTTGCCTTCGCCAACGAAGTACCTGTCTGAAAAACTGGCGAAATCTTTGACAAAGATCTGCTTCAGAGCTTCAGGGCTGCTGACAATCAACACTGGCTTTCGAAACAGGAAAACCCCAATCAGTCGTCCGTATCTGAGTTGCCAGTTTCCGAAAGCCACATGAGCTCCGATCTTCTCGTCAAACATCTCACTGACATTGCCCAAGAAGGGCGTGGGTTCAGGACCTGGGACGCCTAGGTCTTTCCACAGGCCGTGCGTCTTTTTGCCGTACCTGAAATCAAGAATGAAGAAATTAGAAGAAGACTAGGATTGAAACCAGTCTTACTATTCATTAAGGAACAATACATGAGATGGTTTGGCCACCTGACGAGAATACCCTGGTACCAACTGCCACAGAGAACCACGCTGAAGAAATATAATGAACACAGAGCAAGGGGAAGACCACGAAAGATGTAGAGCGACACTATCAGGAGCGACCTAACAGAAATGAACACTCGTGTACAGTGCATTGGAAAAAGCACACAAACGATCCTTACATCTTTCCCCAACACCTCGTTGAGGTAAATTGTGAAAGAGAAGAAGACGAAGAAGAAGTATAATATACCACAGAATGAAAATGGTGATTATTGGTTGTGTGTTTTTTACTCTCCCCGTTTACTTACTTCTTTGTTCGGGAGGTGCTGTGAGAGAGCGACTCGACTAGACTCTCGCCTGCAGATCCGAAGGTCCTGGGTTCAGGTCGTGATGACCAGGACACTTTTCAAAAATGACCTTGCCTCTCTGGTCGACCCAACATTAAATCGGTACCAGGTAAAGTACTCGGAAGTAACGGCGGCCGGCGAATACTTGACCACATCAGTCAGGGAATGCCGATTGGTCTGTAAAATATAGGTCTAGCCCTATATGCCCAATACGTCAGAAGACAGGGAAAGGGCCCTTTATTTACCATGCTATTGGTACAAGGTTCCAGCTACAAATAATATTATATCAATGTCAATATCTTTAAACGGACATATGGTATCTTTGATTAATCTATCTTCTGCTTCTTCACGTACGTTGGCTGTAAACTCCGACGGAAAGTTTTGGTTGTTCACCTCTGGACTTAAGTTTTATGACAGAACCTAAGTGTTGCGTGCACATCCGTTAAACAGATCTGACCTAATTATATGCAGATTGTTATATCTTGCCTCTCAGATGCACGCGACTTACTATCTTATATTATATACTCCCCTAAAAGGCTCAGTCTTTTCCATGCTCAGTCTACGAAGGCGCAGGTGGCTGGGTCACACCTGGAGAATGGAGGATGGCAGAGTCCCTAAAGGCATCCTTTATGGTGAATTAAGGTCAGGAAGAAAATGTCGAGGCCGACTTCTACTACGTTATAAAGATGTGTGCAAGCGGGACATAAATGATACACATATTGAGGCGGACTCATGGGAACAAAATGCCATGGACAGTGTTGTGTGGAAAGGGCATATCAGAAAGGGGATGAGACTGAAGGAAGAAATGATTGCAGAAACAATAAGAGCTGAGCGTCTGAAAAGAAACGGTTTAAACACTAATGTTGACAACAATGGTCCTGAAATCCCGTGCTATCATTGTGAAAGACTTTTCTTGACACGGTCTTGCTAGTCACACTCACCATCGCCATGGGCTGTGAGTTTCATGCCTCCTCATAGCGCAATATAACACTTTCGTCTGGAAAGACGGAAAGGTGCCAATGATGAAAATGAAAAGACTACACGTGAAAAAAAAAAATATGCGTTTAAAATTAATTAAAAGAAAATCGTGTGTGTGGGGTGGGGGGAGTTGTTGTTAAGGCCCCTGAAGATTTTGAAGCCCTAAGCTATAACTTTTTAGGCTAATATCTATATCCAGCGTCGGCGTCTGTGGCTTAGGGGTTGCGAACCTGCTTCGTAATACCGGGGTGTCAGGTTCTATCCCAGCTGCCGACAATTTGTCTTGCGTTGATTTCTACAGTGGTACCAAGAGCAAACCGTACAGCAAGCAATGGCAAACTACTAAACGTAAAATGTGCCTAGAAAAACCACAATGCTGGGGTTGGTTCTGCAACATCCTGTAAAGGATACGCAACTAACTTTTTAACTAAATCTAGGACTGGTTATGTGACAAAACATCTTAGAACATCGGTTCTATGAATCTGACTGCTGCGACACTTTAATACAGTTCCTCAAATTGTGGCGACACCCAACCACAAAGGTTATCTTCGTTGCTACTTCATAACTTCAGTGAGTATGTGTTTTGCTACGGTCTTTGGCGACCCTTGCGAAAAACTCGTTGGACTCATAAAAGGGTCACGACCCACAGGTTGAGAACCGCTGTCTTAAAATAAAGCGAACACATTTGGAAAAGCTGGGAAGCAAGCGTGGTGTCTGTTTTTTTAAGGCAAATGTGGGGTGACCATTCGTGCCGTTTTTACATGGACAATGCAGTTTTTAGGTATGCCTGTTTGGTGCTAAAATATCTAGGAATTAGCTCGAGATACTTATAATAAAATTGATGAACACGAGTTAAAGAAGGTCAAGGATGTTGTATATCTGGGGAGCATTCATTTCCAGAAAACAGAAGAATTAATAAAGAAATCTAACAACGACGCAATAATGTCATTCAAGTTTTAGTTCAAATGGCACAAATTTTGAAATGCAATCATAGGAATGTGAATGGTTTATTTCACAGAGAAGCATCTTTCTTGCGAATGTCATAACGGAATTTATTCCAATTTTCTCCTAAAGATGTAAAATGGTATATATATTGGGGAAACGGAAAGGAAGCTAGTAGGTCGATTCCGTGAACATCTTGCTGACATTGGTAATAAGGCTGTCGAACCTGTCTCTCTCAGCAGTTCTGACCACTTTGGCGAGAACGATATCTCGGTGACTGCTATTAAATCTTGCTCAGATGATCAATCCAACCGCTACTGATTAAAAAAAATCGTTTCATTCGCAGTTTTGGCGTTCTTAGTACTGGAGGGGTTAATATCCAATACAGCTTAATTTAATTTAATTTATTTACTTGTTCATTTTGTTTTCTTGGAGTCCATGCCGTGTGGCCTTGGTAGTCATGTCTATCCACATCCTTCTGTCCCGTGTACTTTCAGTCAGCTCTGACACAGATGATCTTCCATACCATCATGTCAAACTGTCCAGCATCTTTTCTCTCGGTCTCCCTCTGCCAACCCTCTATTCCACTTTTCCTACTGTCACGATGTACTCAAGTTTTCTCCTTCTCATCACATGACCAAAGAATGTCGATTGTCTCTTTCTGATGTGAGAAATCAGTTTTTCTTCGTGAGCCAGTTTCTTTAAAGACATCTTCATTACTCTTTTTATATGTGTAGGCTATTCTCATCATTCATCTATAAAACCACATCTCCGCAGGTTCCAAATAATTTTTCACTAATTTACCAACTGTCCATGATTTACTTTCATATATCAAGATAAGATTAGTTTGGTTTTAAAGAATTCTCTTTCTCGTCTCAATTGACAAGGAAAAATTGCATAAAATATTCTTTATTTTGTAAAATGTTGCTTTTGCTTGACCTATTTGACATTTAACTCCTTTAATACACATACTATCTGAAGTTATCAGGGTACCCTAGTACTTAAACATATCAACTTGCTTGAGGTTTGTCCCATTTACTTTGATGTTGCATTTTGGAGCGTCTGTTTTATTTGTCATTACCATTACTTCAGTTTTTCTTAATAGTTTAGTATAATATCGCTTTAAAATAGTTTATT
The DNA here is from genome assembly GCA_905116865.2 of Candidula unifasciata. Taxonomy (NCBI): domain Eukaryota; kingdom Metazoa; phylum Mollusca; class Gastropoda; order Stylommatophora; family Geomitridae; genus Candidula; species Candidula unifasciata. The sequence continues at coordinate 17,921 of CAJHNH020004105.1, read as the reverse complement.
TAGCTTATTCGTATCACTCCCCCCCCCCCCCCCCCCCCGCCCCCCTTTTTTTTACACACACGCCTTTTTACTTTTTTCGTGTCGTATTATATAGTCCCTCTTTTCAATTTGTCCTGCATCACGTACTTCTTGGTTTCATATTGACCTTGATTTTACTTTTCATTAGCTTTGTTGTCTTGTCCGTTGGGTTTTCCAGTCGGTGTGTGCTATATTTAGTACCCCGTTGATAAAGACTCTAGTCGAAACGTTAGGTTGTGTTTGTGTGCATATTTTCCATTCTCTCCGTTGAGCCTTCTAGTCACATTTTGTGTTATATTTAGCATTATCAGATATGGTAATGCACGGTGCCCCCTGCACCCTCCCCACAACCTTTTATTTTACCCCAAACAACAGCCATTGGTTTTATTTAAAAGGTAAATTTATGTTTACAATTTTATTTATGTAGTTGTGGAACATGTAACCTTCAGGAAAGTTTAAGGGCCCAACAGACTTGTAAATAAAAATTGACCTACTCTATTTGGGGGATATTAACGTTACTTCAACCGTATTTGTGTTGGCCTACAGTATGTTAACGTCATAAAGAGGAGTAAATGTCTTGTCACAATGAAAACGCAAAAATAAGTTGAGCTGAGTTGAGTCAAGAATTGAGATCACAGCGCTCTGGTCATTTCCATGCATGCTCCGTCCTCCTCCTCAACAGCCAGCGCAGAGTTCCAATACTGATGGTAACGGTTTCAATCTGGTTAAATGTCTGCCTTGCCTTCCTCTGAATGTAGTGAGCCAGCTAGACCCTCTGGTCACACCCAGGTGCCTCATTCTCTCCAGACCATAATAATCTTGTTTCTCTACTGTTTCCGCTGCTTGTTCCCAAAGGGCCTTGACCACATCTGCCCGGTCATGTATGACTTCACCACCCAGCGGTACAGATCCAGCCAATATGTCTGCCTGTATGGCCGGCATGGCCCGGAGAAAATATCCAAAGTATGCTCACTACCTGTGATCTTCCCAGTGAAGCTTGCCACTCTGCTCGAAATAAATACAGTGGTTAATAAAGTCTTTAGGCGTATCGGGCATATAGGGCTAGACCTCTATTGTATAGACCAATCAGCAGTTGGTTGGTGATGTGGTCAGCATCACGCCAGCCGCCTTTACCTTCCAGGACTGCACCTAGTACCCACTCAAAGCTGAGTCGACCTGTGAGCCAAGGTCATTTTTTTAAGAAAGCTGGGTTCCGTCGAGACCCGAACCCACGACTATCCGATCCGCAGGCGAGCATCTAGACGCTACACCATGGCGGCTCCTTAGAGTGGTTAATATGTGCGTTTACAATGATTTCTGAGATATTTTTGTTTTTTTTGCTTGTTAAGGAAAAAATAAGCACAATTCGGCGCTTGGAAAAGAATTACATCATTTTTAATTAAATTATGTGGGAACATTCGTTTGATAATCGTCCTTGTTAATGTTTATACCCCACCACCCCCCCCCCCCCCCCTTCTTTTTTTTTTCCTTTTTGGAAACGGATTAGGGACCAATGCTAGATTTTTTTTTTTAAGCTGGAACAGGCCAGATGGCTAAAGTAATCCTTACAATTAAAACAGGCCAGATGGCTAAAGTAATCCTTACAATTAAAAAAAAAAAAAATTAAAAAAAGAGTAATCGCCCGATAAGGGACTTGAACCCTTGACCCTCAGATTAAAAGTCTGATGCTCTACCGACTGAGCTAACCGGGCTGGATATTTATACTTAACAACAAACATGTCTGGTTCAACAAATCACAATGTGGTCAATTTAAATAAATGTTTAACAAACTCGCAGCCACGAGCAACACACACACACACACACACACACACACACACACACACACACACACACACACACATACACATACACACAAAAGATGGAGGGGGTATAATTTTTTTAGGGGGTCAGGGTTCAATGTGTCTAGTCGACAATTATATCTATTATTGTTTTAGGGTTTGGAAATGTAAATAAATATAACAATATATTTTAAGTAAAACAAACAATTAGTTTACACGAGACTGTTTATGGTTCGGGGAATTACTTACTTAGACTAGACTAGGGCCCCTCAATATTGCGCAGGGCCTCACAGACGCTGTGTCTAAGGACACTAAGGGGGTTTGGTACACATTTAGCCTATGACTGCTGGTGCCTGCACAAAAACACATGAAATAACATTCTATGCGATTATCATCATTTGTGTGGAGCTTTGGAAACGAAACAAATTCCAGTGAACTAAGAAGTAAAGAAAAGACGCTAGAATTGAACAGGACACACGTTGAGAAAACCGGAGAACAATATAAATAGAATATCGTTGCACTGGACCCCACAGGGGTCTAGAAATAAAACAGAAACAAAAAATATATTATAGAAAGGAGCTAGAGAGTCGAGTTGAAAAGATGCGGCAGACATGGGATGATCTGCATGCCATCGGACAGAACCTAACGCCTATGCTCCATTCGGGGATTAGGGGAAGAAGAGAAAGAATTATTTTTTTTGAAATGAAATGGACATGTTCTTTAGTCTCAGGTATAATTTATGATTTTATTTGTTTAAATTATGAATCTGGCTCATAAATTAATTATAACATAAATTCTGGCCAGCCCGGTTAGCTCAGTCGGTAGAGCATCAGACTTTTAATCTGAGGGTCAAGGGTTCAAGTCCCTTATCGGGCGAATGTTTTTTTTTCTAACTAGTTCTCTTGGCTATAGTTGGAATATATATATATTTTTTCCAAATAGTTCTCTTGGCTATAGTTGGAATATATATATATATATATATTTTTTCCAACTAGTTCTCTTGGCTATAGTTGGAATATATATGTATATTTTTTTTTCCATTAAATATTTATGTTTCCCTATTTCATTTGGTTTTTTATCATTATTTGGATTATGTATGAATTGTGCCTTCAGTGGTTATCAGGTACAGTCCTGGGAAGAAAAGGCAGCCGGCGTGATGCTGATCACACCATCCACTATGTGCCAGTTGGTTATAAAATGTAGGTCTAGCCCTATATGCCCAACACCCCCTGAAGGCGTGAAAAAAGCTGCTTTACTTATTTTAGATATTAACTGTAACAATTTGTGGGAGTATAGATTGCCAAGTATAGTACATTTTAACGTACTTTTTAAAAACTAAGATAACTGTTGATCGAGTAATTAACAATTTCAGCCCGGTGACCTAAAAAAAAAAACTCGAAGAGTAGCATTAAACTACCTTGCTTGAGATGTAAGTATTAGATTAGATAAGACACTTGTATGAGTGTTTGTGTATTCATAAGTATGAATGAGTGCCTGTATATACTGCTGTTTGGGCGTGTATGAATGTGCGTTTACGTCTGCAAAGGAATTCAGGTCTGGGTATGTTTGGTTTTGTGTGTGTATGAATGCGTTTGTATGTATGAGTATGTGCAATGACCCCAGATAGTATTTCTGACCCCAGTCCAACCCTTGGCTTGTTATTTGTAGCCAGGAAACAGATTACTTTTTTCCTGATAATATACACTCGGACATGAAACACTGGCTTACTGTTATTTTAAGTTAGGACACACGCAGACACCACAGTATCATTAAAATTAGCTGATATCGCTGTTTATTCTACTTGAAATTACTTAAAGTCGCTGGATAGACGTGTAAAATGAGCCGCCTTTCAACAAAGAGCATAAATTAATTGTTCTAGAGGCAAAAAAAAAAGGGGGAGGGGGTGCTGACCTCATACACATTTTTTCTTCTTCTTCGCGTTCACCAGCTGTACACTCTGGCGTAAAGTTCTGGTTGTTCGTCCACTTTTGGACTGTAGCCCTGCTCCAGAACCTGAGTTTTGCGTGTGCATCAGTTTTACAGATCTGATTCAATTGAATGTAGACTGCTGGTTCCTTGCCTCTCAGGCAGATGCACTCCGACTTCAAAGGAAGCTCCCCAGGTAGTCGACTCTTACGACATGCTTTTGGGGAGGCAGTGGGTCTATTCTTGTTTTCCTCACAATAGGGCCCCGGAACCCACACGGGGGTACACATTTTTTTTTTGTTTTGGGTGTGAAATATTATTGGGTGGGTGGGGGGGGGGGTGGGGGGGGGGGGTTATGGCACCTGAGCTCACAGGTTCGACCCCTATGCCAGGGACGGAGAGTTTTATCGGGGTCTTTGATGAGAGGGACGTTCTATGAAGGGGCGGCAACATGACAATAGTGCTTTTGAAGATAAGTTTCCTCTAATATTCTTACACAGTGTCAATCAAAATACCAGTCTCCGTCGATGCGACTGCGGTGAGTCCTTGCCAGTAAAGGACCGCTAGTGAAGCTGTAATGGCACCCTAAGTATTATAATTTCTTTAGGGGTTGAATAGGGTATATTTTGAACTGAATTGTTGGCCTGCGTCAGTAATGAGATTTTTTACTTTTAACTCTTTTAGTACCAGAATACGATTTCGTATGAGATGTCAGTGACGACTGTGGTTTGAACAACATCATGATGGCACACGAGTAGTAGCCCATAAGTGCTCCGTTCTACTTCTAACTGAAGTCTGAGTCCGAAGAATCTCAGCACAGTGCAAGAACTCCGTAATCCGGCGCTTTGACCGAACACAAAAGTAAGACAGCACATTAGGTTATTAAGCTAAGCAGGATCCTGGGCAAATATTATGATTGACACATCATGCGTTGACTGGGACTCAAAATGTTAAAATGGTATGGTTAACCTTTCGATAGCAGCTTAGCACGGATGACCCGAACGATTGTTGAGATGAAACCGTTCCCACGGTGAGACAATTTTTCGTTAATTTACAGCCCCACCCCGGCTATTGTTGCGGGCCTAACATAACCGAACAAATGGTTGAACGGGGTTTCTGGGACCTTTGCCAAGGTGATTCTCAACTGAATGGTGGCGCTTTGTGTCATCGGGTGATGGTCCCTTGCTGTAGCGTCCTGGTAGGGTTGATCGATATACAAAGCCGATCGATAAATCGACTGGTCAAGTGCATGTTATAACTCCCGTGAAGAAGTCATGTTTACCGCGTATGGTTGTTAGTCTACGCAACACAGCACATGGAACTGCCCGGTTAGCTCAGTCGGTAGAGCATCAGACTTTTAATCTGAGGGTCAAGGGTTCAAGTCCCTTATCGGGCGAAATTTTTTTTTTTAGATATTGTATCACAGAGAATATACATAATTTGCGATGGATATGTTTCTCATTATAAGCGAACACTGGAAATGGTAACTTTAAAAAAAACTTGCTTGGTATCTGTAATCCCATGTTGCATTTTGGAATAATAGGGTGTATCAAAAACACACGGCTTCTCCCTAAACATTATATGGAGTTCAGCCATAAATTTAAAAAAAAGTGGGGGGGGGGGGGCTGTGGTGGTGGTGTATGTGTAGTGAAAGGGGGGGGGGGGGGGGCTCAACGTGCCAGGGCACTCAGTTTATGGGACCCAGGGTCACAAAGTTGACTTGTATATATGTTCTCACTTTCAGCTGCCCAGGTACATATTGTGCATATATCATCTATTGTCTAAACTAAACCTAACATTGTGCTCAATCCAGGGCGGCCTATGGAATTTTTGTGTGGGAAAAACGCAGCAAAGCTGAACAAAAACCCAAGCAATACATAAGCAAAGAACAAAAACAAAATAAAATAACCCAGATTGTTCAAAAGTACACATTTTAAAGCTACGAAACGAAACACTTACTCATTTTATTTAATGGATATGAGATATATATATATATATATATATATATATATTATATATATATATATATATATATATATATATATATATATATATATTTGACGTGCAAAGGCGTCAAATAAAAAACCTAGATTTGGGGGTAAGAACCCATGATTGGCAGCCCTGGTTCAATTCTCCCTCAATGGACACTTGTCCCGATGCATTAGTTTTATTTTTAAAAAAAAAATTATTTAAAAAACACGTGAAAAATTAAATTTTAATTTTGATCTGATGTTAATTCCACATTTGCCCAAAAAATGAAAGCAAAGCTGGTCTCAACGATAAATTAACTGTCAATTACTGCTTTTATATACCACTTCTGCGGTGTAGAGAGGGGGGTCTTTTGAAGCCTGAGGATTTAGGGCCGCATGGCTAGTGCTGTCGCCACGACTGTGCAGGTGAGAATTTATTTTGCCCCCGACAGAAAAATCCCCAGCCTTACCGAGGATTCGAGCACCGGTCTTCCGCATGATAACCCAGAGTTTTAATCGTTTGACCAGCCGCTCCTCCTCAGAGATATCTTGGGCGCTTTCGCAATATCTCACCACAGGATGACGTCACGGGACAGTCTAATATTTTCGAGGGTGTTAAGAGGAGGTTTACTGGCTTTCTGATGCTTTTAGCGGCCCCAAAACATACAGAACTGGGCCTAACCCCCAACACACCTACGTCCTACGAGAGAGTGCATTCTAGTTCCCACAACGGCATACAGCCTAGGTCCCACGAAATTATTATAGGGAAGAGAAGAAAAAGGGGTAAGAAACACAAATAGTTTATGTCAGCTTTACATAATTAGTTACAATGAACAAACAAAGGACGTTGCGGCGATTAGCATTCATCAGCAAACACAGACAACACAGTACACATAAATAAATATGCACTAACTATAAGATGACTACACTGGACTATTATATACAACAACAAAAAAATGATACTTATCTAGGTCCATGGTGAAGAATGCAGGGATAAATAAGAATTTGTGCACGTGGGCTTGGATTTCCCATGTTCTTATCTCCTCCTTCTTCTTCCTTTCACCATTTACCACAGTGACGTGTTGGGGGGGGGGGGGGGGGGTGTAAGGATCGTTTGTGCGTTTTTTTCCTATGCATTGTAACAGTTAGTGTTTATTTCTCTTAGGTCGCTCCTGATGATGTCACTCCATATCTTGCATGGTCTCCCCCTTGCTCTGTGTTCATTTTATTTCTTCAGCATGGCTCTCTTTGGCTGTTGGTACCAGGGCATTTGCGTCGGGTGGCCAAACCATCTCATTTATTGTTCTTTGATGCATTGTATGACTTGTTTCAGTCCTAGTCTTCTTCTCGTTTTTTTTTTCTTTTTGATTTTATCTCTTCTTGTCCTCATGATTTTATAATTTACAGTTGCACTGGTGCTGCTATTTTCTTAAAACTGAGAATTTCTTGTGATCTTTATTCATCAAACAGTTTGTGGAAACTCATGGAAAGCTAGTGCTGAAGATGACCACAGGAGAGATAAACGCCTGCACTTTTATATTTTGAAAAGCTCTGGTTACTCAGGTAACTATAAATATGCTGGAATCGGTGTCTGTTTAAACACAGTAAATTGAAAACTAGATGTTTCTTTACGTTAAACAAAATGCATACAAGGACAGGATTATTAACAGACTGCATGCCACATTTAAAAAAGTTTACACTGAACGGTTACTAAATTGACAAAATTTAAAGTTGGATGCAACTTCTGAAACGGACTATAGCTCAGATCGTGTGAGAAGTACGTTAATCTCATCATCATGTGCCCTGTCAGTTGCTGTAGGCGCACTTGCGTCTCCACAGATCACGATCCATGGTTGCCGGGAACAGCTCTCTTGATGATACCCCTCCATGTCATCGTTTCAACCTATCCATCTCCTCTCTTGGTCTGCCTCTACCCCTTTTTCCACTGATCTTTTCAGCTGTCACGATGTTCTCCAATATCTCTATTCTCATTATGTGACCAAAGAACAGTTTTTGTTTCTGTCTTTTTGTTGTATAAAGAGATCTACTTTCATTAGCTTCTTTCAAAAAATCGTTGGTAGTTACTCTGGTCGTCATTATTAAAAAAAAAAAACAACAACAAAAAACAGTACTTCCAAACCGATTTTAGAATCCCACTAACTGCCTAGCTGTAAATCACAACACAACATGCCAACTACCCTTTCAAGATAGAAATCAGAAGAATGGGGAGTAGGTGAAATAAAATTTAAAAAAATCGCCCGATAAGGGACTTGAACCCTTGACCCTCAGATTAAAAGTCTGATGCTCTACCGACTGAGCTAACCGGGCAGGTTTTCATACGACTATCAGAACTCATAAATTGTGCGCGACAGTAAACGTTAAAACAAAAAACAAAAACAAAATCGATTTTGTGCAATCCATCCATCCAGCCAATTGTGTAAAACAGAACAAAAAATCGACAACGTTTAACATACTGCAAGCAGTATCGGTTATAATTGCGGTCTGGTTTGGGTAAAGGGGTCCCATTGTTGGGGGAAAAATAGACAGGCAGAGGTCGCAGAGGCATAACACTAACAGCTTGCTTGCAAGTAAGTCAGATCTGTAAAACGGATAGGTGCGCAAAATTTTAGAATATGAATGAAATCTAGACGAGAAACTAGAAATTTTCACTGCGTGGGAAAGAGGCAAGGGGGGGGGGGGTAGAGGGTGATTTACAGAAGAACATTCAAAATTATTTTTTAAGGGAGGTGGGAGGGAAAAGCCCCGACCGATAAGGTACTTGAACCCTTGACCCTCAGATTAAAAGTCTGATGCCCTAATGACTTAGATAACCGGGCTCCTGCCCTAACGTTTGATATTACTATCATGATGGAGATGATACTAATAGTGTTGCTTGTGAAGATGATGATAGCGGTAGAGATGGCGAGGATGTTGGTAGTGGTGGGCGCTGGGTTTCAAGAAAGTGCAAAAGCAGACACTTACCAATAGAGACCAACAGCGCAGAAGGCAAACACCAAAGTCCAAACTGGCATATCCATATGGTCACTCATCTTCATTCAACAACGTTATCGTCAGCCAAAGAACTTCAAGAGCAAAAGACTCACACGTTCTGATCTTTGAGTGCAGCAAGCACCACTGACAACGCTTATATACCAAGTCTCATTTGTTTCCCGAAGACATGGACACGTGCATATTGTCCAGATTTCCGTTGATGACCGGTAGCAGGTGCCAAGTTGAGACAACCCAGTAGCAGTGGGATGAACAAGGGCGACAATCAATGGCAGAGAGAAGCCCCGGTGTGTTGTCAGGAACGAGTAATCCTCTTAGCTTGGAACCGGGGCTTCTGACTTGGGTAACCTAAACACTGTAGTGGTAAAGATTAGACTGCAGGAGTCTGACAATTTCTTCATGATTGAGAAAGTTCCAGCGAATTATTTGTGTTTCTTCTGCAACCTGGTGTCAGGAGAACAACTTCCAAGTTAACAATGCCCTTGGACACTTGTGTCAACGTAAGAAGGTCTTTATTTATTTGTATAGATTATTTACAAGGGTTTTAATGAGCCTAACATCATACTTCTATTCTGAGAGTTTTTGGACAATATGGCTGATAGGGTGTTTTACTGTTTTTATTATTGGTAATTTTTTTTTTGCTTGCGAGACTAGTTAGCTGCTGTATTCCCCTACATACATAGACTAAAAGGATATAGGTTAGTCGCCCAGTTACTGTTTTGAATGCATGGGGTCACACCGTGCAACGGAGTTTCATTAGAATGTTTGTTTAACTGTGTCCAAAGTGGCTTGTGTTGTGAACTCTAGATTCAGAAAATGGCGATTTGCCTGTATCCAAAGATAACTGGTGGTGCAGCTTCTAATCTTATGTAACTGCTGCTTTCATCGATAACGAATTGCATTTTAAATGTCAAACTTTTTTAACTAAGATGGTTTGGTTTTTCACTGATAAAGACTTTGGCCAAAACCTGCAAGTCTCTTTCCTTACACCGTTCTTTGTCCGCTGTCATCATAAGGTTACCCGGTTATATCCCAGTGTCGTTGTTTTCTGTATTTGTCTTGCCGTTCACTGGTAGTTTTAGTTTTGTTCATCTTCTTCTTCTTCTTCTTCGCGTTCAGCAGCTGTAAACTCTGGAGGAAAGTTCTGGTTGTTCATCAACTTCTGGGCTGCAGTTCTGTTCCAGAACCTGAGTGTTGCGTGTGCATCCGCTTGACAGATCTGACTTATTTGTATGCAGACTGCTGGTTCCTTGCCAATCGGACAGATGTACTCCGACTTTAAAGGAAGCCCCCAATTAGTCGACTCTTACGATATGCTTGTTGGTGAGGCAAGTGGGTCTATTCTTGTTTTCCTCCACAATGGGGCCCAGGAATCCACATGGGGAGATATCGGTTCCACATAAATCAGTCTTATCTTTGAAATCATTGTCTAGCTGTTAGTCGAATGCCCCTATGGGAATAGTCTTGTTATGCTTCGGTGCATAGACAAACACGGATGGCATACATTTCCTTTTACTGTGCTGCGCACAACAGAGTTTTTTTCCGTCGTCACCGTAAATCCGATCCTTCGTCCGTGATCCTTAAAAAAAAAAAATCTGTAATCTTTCTCTTTATCGACACGCTCTGGTTAACAATAACCAAGGACTTGTGTAGGGTGGGTTAGAGGAAAAGGGGAGCAAAAGGGTCGGGGGGGGGGGGTAGGGGAGGGGTTGGTGTACTCTTCCATAATGCTAAAATAAAGCACTCCAGGTCATATTTACTTACAAATAGCCTGTCTTGAACTGTTCCTATTTAAAAGTTAACTCTTGAAATTTGTCACACACATCTGCGACTGGGTCACCCAGAGGCTCTCCGGTAGGGGCTCATCCGACCCTTATAGTGTAAAGACGTTTCTCTTTTATTTTTAAAAGATAGGTGGTAAGTGGGAAAAAATCTTCACGTTCAACCAGCATCCCTGAAGATAAAGCTTTAGGTTATAATTGTGACTAGGTTATGTGCGTCCTATAAAATGGCTTAGCACGGCTCGCCACCAAAGAACAGCAGCAGTGTTGATGCGATCGCAGGAGACAGACGCAAACACATAGTCGTCTACTGGCGAGCCAGTGGTCGATCCGGTCACCGATGTCATTTTAAAAAGTATGTCTCATATATTTCATAGTATTTAAATCATATCATTATACTGCTGTGTCATTCAACGAGCACGCGTGCACACACATAGGCGCGTATGTGTATGTGGATTGGTGTGTGTGTGTGTCATGAGATCCTTGAAGTTTAGGCTTTTTCAGCCCACCCCTACCACCCCCTCTCTGCTATCAACATTTCTACCACCCCTCCCCCTCCACTATAGAACACTCGATATTAACGGCATCGCGGAGCACTCCCGTCATATTGTTCTAAGGCCACGTGGCTCAAGGTCGACCGATCAGAAGTGAGCTAGTGTGTAACACTGTGTAAATGGGGAGAGCAGAATTATTGTTACCCATATACTAGTGAATTAAAAAAATATGTAGTTAGCCTTCATGTATGATAGGCTTATAGGGCTGGACCTATTTTTACAGACCAAATGGCACTAAATGGGTGATGTGTTTGGCATCCCGATGACCGCCTTTACTTCTCTGCACCCACTCAAGACTGGGTCGACCTGGGAGCCGAGGTCATTTCTGAAAAAAGTCCGTCTTCGTTAGGACTCGAACCTACGACCTTTCATCCGTAGACGAGCGTCTAGCCGCTACACCACCGCGACTTCTAGTAATCATAACATTAAAGTAAAAAAATACATAGCTACTTCTTCTTCTTTGCGTTCACCAGCTGTAAACTCTAGCGGAAAGTTCTGGTTGTTCATCTACTTTTGAACTGCAGTTTTACAGACCTGACTAATGTGTATGCAGACTGCTGGTTCCTTGCCGCTCAGGCAGATGCACTCAAACTTTGAAGGAAGCTCCTAATTAGTCGACTCTTACTACATGCTTTTGGGTAGGCAGTGGGTCTATTCTTCCCCCCCCCCCCCCCCCCCATAACAGGGCCCCGGAAACCACACGGCCAAACGTAAAAAACGAGTTAAATGTGGAGGCGATACAGCTGACTGACTCTAGCTTGCACACTGAATGTACAATTGTATAATCTATCCCTGCATGCAACAGAGCTTCAAAAACTGAATACCGACCGACTTTTTTTTTTTTAGACCTGTGCAGATTCAACAAGGTGAATATCAACGTCCTTGAAGTAGTGTCGCTTTTCAGCGACAATGGCGGAAACCTCTGGTTTGTTGGATTATTTTTAGGTCTTTCGAATGTTGGAGAAGAAAAGGGAGCCCAAAGTGATTCGTGAATTTCTCTAACAATGTTTATTTCTTGTTCAAATCAAGAGGAGACAATTCTAGACAAGTTTTTTTTAAGGATTTGAATTGCCTCCCCCTTTTCTGTGTGTTCTATATTCGTGTTTGTTAATAATATTTTCTAAATATATTTTTAGACGATAAAAACATAAGATATTGTTTTGTGTGAGAACTTATCGAAGCAGTGGATACTGCGATAAAGGTGTTAATTTAGTTATAGATAGTGGAAAACTGGCGAGATCAAGGAGTACCTGCAGGAGGTGAAACTTGACAAGCCACAACAGTGAAGAGAAGATTGACTCAGTCGACATGTCGGACCCAAGGACTTGTGTGGTGGCTGTTGACAAAAGTCCGGAGTCCGAGTTTGCCCTTGATTGTGAGTAAATTTTTTTTTTATTGTAGTGTTGTTGATTGTTTGCTGTTGTTGTTTATTGTTTCTGTTGTAGGCAGATATCTGTTTAACCCCTAACTGAATTCTTGTATTCTTGTATATGATGATCTTATTTTTTCGTTGCTGCCGTAGACAAGCATCAGGTCAGGAGGCTGATTTCGCATTTTATTTGTCGATGTTGTCGATTGTTGCCGTTGTTGTGATGTTGTCGATTGTTGTGGTTGTTGTGATATTGTTGATTGTTGTGGTTGTTGTTTTGTTGTTGAGTGTTGTCGTTGTTGTGATGTTGTCGATTGTTACCATTGTAGTGTTGTTGTTGTTGCCGTTGTTGTGATGTTGTTGTTGTTGCCGTTGTTGTGATGTTGTCGATTGTTGTGGTTGTTGTGATATTGTTGATTGTTGTGGTTGTTGTTTTGTTGTTGATTGTTGTCGTTGTTGTGATGTTGTCGATTGTTACCGTTGTAGTGTTGGTGACTGTTGTCGTTGTTGTGATGTTGTTGTTGTTGCCGTTGTTGTGATGTTGTTGACTGTTGTTTGTTGTTGATTGTTGTCGTTGTTGTGATGTTGTTGATTGTTGCCGTAGTTGTTGATTGTTGCTGTTGTTGTTGATTGTTGTTTGTTGTCGCTGCTGTATTTGTTTTGGGTGCTGTTTTAGACTGAATTGACACCTAATTGTATTTTTTTCATTTTATATATTTTTTTTATTTTTTATTTTATATTGTGGTTTAGTTATTTGCCAATGCTGTCGTAGATAAGAATCAGGTGTCAAATTTCGGATTCGATTGTACTTAAACTTTTGTGTATAAGTTGTACTGTTAATTGTTAATGGTAATTTGTGTACTCATACACTATAATGCGTTTCGCTCACACTTTAACAAATATATGGAAAACGTCTGTACTGATCTACACAACATATTTGCATCAGACCTTAGATTTCACATGTCCTAGGGATTTATAATTTACATCTGCACAGATGCTGCCGTTTTCTTAAAGCGGCTCTTCTTTCTTCTTTCCTGCTTACTGCTGTAAACTCCGGAGGAAAGTTCTGGCTGTTCGTCCACTTCTGGACTGCAGTCATGTTCCCAGAACCTAAGTGTTGCGTGTGCATCCGTTTGACATATCTGACTAACTTGTATGCAGACTGTTGGTTCTTTGCCTCTCATGTCATTCCGACTTCGAAGAAAGCTCCCAGTTAGTCGACTCTTACTGCATGCTTGTTGGGAAGGCAGTGGGTTTATTCTTGTTTTCCCTATAATAGAACCCGGAAACCCACACGGGGATTAAAGCGGCTCATTTCATTGATAATTTGTGCGCGTGTTTGTTTATTGTTGTTGTTGTTGATAATAATTTAGGTATCCCTAAAACATAGGATTTACAGTAACTGACACAGATCTGGAGTCTGTCTGGAACTTATTTCACATGTGTAGCGATGCATGGTGATTGTTTTGTTAGCTTATATCCACACAATGACAAGTCCGCAACTCACGGGAGACTTATGTTGTAGATACCACATGAGAAAGAAACGTCTATGAAACACGTGCATTTTTTATGTTTGGAAAAGTTTACCAAACTCAGTTTACAACAAGCATGCTGACTGTTTCCTTTAAATGGGTGTCTATTTGTTTTCATACATCCCAAAAACTAGATTTTTGTTTTACATTACATTTATTTGTAGTCCTATTCACATTCCAGACCCATCTACAAACTTTTTGGGTCAGAATGGTGTAACGTTGTACTGTTTTCTTCAAAAAGAGTCTCTCGTGGGACCTGGGCTCCACTGTGGGTGGGGAGGGGGGGGCTGGGTTATGAGTTTTTTTTTTTTACAGTAGAACATCTGAGAGAAAGACAAAGAAAGAGATGGATAAATGGTGTAGTTAAAACCTGCAAAAAGATAAACACATTCATCACCCACGCCACCCGAGAAGTGCGAAACAGATACAGAAAACCACGACACTGGGCTACAGTCTGGTATCAGTGAAATGACAGAACCATGACACTGAGCTACAATATGGTATCAGTGAGACGACAGAACCATGACACTGGGCTACAATATGGTATCAGTGAGACGACAGAACCATGACACTGGGCTACAATATGGTATCAGTGAGACGACAAAACCATGACACTGGGCTACAATATGGTATCAGTAAGACGACAGAACCATGACACTGGGCTACAATATGGTATCAGTGAGACGACAAAACCATGACACTGGGCTACAATATGGTATCAGTGAGACGACAGAACCATGACACTGGGCTACAATCTGGTATCAGTGAGACGACAGAACCATGACACTGAGCTACAACCTGGTATCAGTGAGACGACAGAACCATGACACTGGGCTACAATATGGTATCAGTGAGACGACAGAACCATGACACTGGGCTACAATCTGGTATCAGTGAGACGACAGAACCATGACACTGAGCTACAACCTGGTATCAGTGAGACGACAGAGCCATGACACTGGGCTACAACCTGGTTTCAGTGAGACGACAGAACCATGACACTGGGCTACAACGTGGTATCAGTGAGACGACAGAATCATGAAACTGAGCTCCAACCTAGAGGGGGACAAAAACAGTAATTACCTGTCTAATTATCTCACTACATAACTGAGGATCTTAAACTTATTTGATAAGATAAAAAAAATCGCCCGATAAGGGACTTGAACCCTTGACCCTCAGATTAAAAGTCTGATGCTCTACCGACTGAGCTAACCGGGCAGCTTCTTGATTTGTCTTGCGTACACCTACCGTACACAGCATTCCAACCAGAAAAGTACCGCGGATTGTTCGTCCACTTCTGGACTTTTTTCTTGTTAAATAACTTTAGATTTTGCATGTACAACCGTTTTACAGATCTGGCTCACGTGATATATAATATATAGCTTCCGTCTGCGCCGTTGCATTAACAGCCACAACAATAACAAATGCCCATTTTGTCTAGTCTAATAGTTCTAGAAACTTTAAAAGAAATTGATTTGGGCTAACCATACATTATTACACATTATTTCACCGGGAAGACTAAAACGGTCAACAAATGCCTGCCGATGTATCGGGCGAAATTCAGCCATGCTGTAAACGTGTACAACTCAGTTATATCTTCGAATAAACATAGAAAAACTAAAAAGATATATATTCCATGGTTGATAATCATGTTTGTGTGGTCTTCTCGCTCATATTTATATTCATTGACTTGTTGGGCCTATGCTACATAGGGCTTGCAGGCAATTCCTCAATTCCCTTCTACCCTGTGCAGTCACCTTTGGCCTCTTTCAGCAACGTTCGTTTTAAGATTTCTTTTGGACGTCGACGCTTCCCCAGTCCCGTTATTTCTCATTTTGAGTGCCTGTTTGGTGCTATTGCCGGTCCCAAGCCAGGATGAGAAAGGATAGGGGTTGGGCATGAGGTCAGCTCACCCACCCTGTACACCATTTTTTGCTTCAGAAACTTGTCTCGCATACTGCTCTGTTATTATTTATGCTGGTGTTCTTCACTGACAGACTGTCTTTCTCCTCTCTCTCTCCTCTGTGTGTATGTGTGTGTGTGTGTGTGTGTGTGTGTGTGTGTGTGTGTGTTCCTTGCGTGCTCGCGCATTTCAATAGCATAAATACTAGTAGTGTGGTTACACTTACGGTCTAGAAGTTCTGAAAGCAGTAAGAAATTTAATTATAAGACAGTATTTTCTTAAGTTTGTTTTCAAGAGAGAAGTCAAGATTAACTGTAAAGTCAAACAAGAAGGGCAACTTTAAAATAACATTGTATGTTGGTGCATCAGAGTTTTATGATACAAACTCTGGCAAAAGAAGGGTGGCTAAATGAACAATGCAATAAAATTGATCACAGTCCCGTTAATGATGCAAAAAGTGTGCATAAACAAATTAAACATCTAACTGGAAGAAAAATACAAGCAAACACAGGATGTCTGAAATCAAAAGCAGGAGAGATCTTAATGGAGGAAGATGAAATAATAAGTAGATGGAATGAATACATAAAAGAGTTATATGACGGAAAGAGAGCAGAATTACCAGAAGAAAGAAATTTAGAAGGTCCGTTTCTACTAAAGGAAGAATTTAGCGATGCTATTAAACATACGAGGAAAGGAAAGTCAACTGGGCCAGAAGAAATTTCAGTAGAAGAATAAGAAGTACTGGGAGAATTTGGGGTATAAATATTAACTAAACTGATGAATGACATTTTTAATACTGGGTACATTCGAAGTGATATGGTGAAATCTGTATTTATTGCTTTACCCAAAAGACCAGGAGCATTTGAATGTGAAGAATTTTGTACAATCAACTTAATAAATCATGTCACCAAATTACTTCTTAGAATTATAATGAGGAAAACAAACAGAAAAATAAGAATGGAAATGAGTGAAGAGCAGTATGGATTTATGAAAGGTAGAGGGACAAGTAATGCAATATAAATATTACGAACACTGATAGAAAGATCATTGGATATACAAAAGGACCTATATTTGTGCTTTATAGATTATACCAAAGCATTTGAAAAAGTTAAACATGAGGAGATGATAAAAATGTTGGAAGACATCAATGTAGACGGGAAAGATCTCAGAATAATTAAAAACATTTACTGGAACCAAGCAGCATCAATTAAAGTCGAAAACAGATTGGGTACTTTTGAACAGATAAAGCAAGGAGTAAGACAGGGATGTGTCATATACCCAGATTTGTTATCTCTATATAGTGAAATAATTTTGAGAGAAATTAAAGAGAATGCAGGAGTAAGAGTTAGAGGATACAATATAAACAATTTGCGTTATACAGACGATACAGTTTTGATAGCTAAAAAATGCAGCTGATTTACAACAACTGCTGGATATTGTGGGGATAAAGAGTGCTAAGAAAGGACTTTCATTGAATATTAAGAAAACGTAAGTAATGGTTATATCAAAGAAGAAGATAACTACATGTTGTGATATCTCAATTGAAGAAAAAGACAGGGCCTTTTCCCCATAATGGGGAAAGAGAACTTGGAGAAATGTGACAATTGGAGAGAAAAAGGGAAAAAAAAAAAGGGAGAGGCAGGGCCAAAAGGAAAGCTGGATGGGCTAAAAGAGACATGGAAGGAATCATAAAGAAAATGTTTTGGGAACCCGGGGTCTGATCTTGGAACGATGGGGGACATCGTAATTTTACGGGAAACAGATGGTGATGATCTGGGATTAGCTGCGTACAAAAATATCACTAAGAATTTTTTACCAAATGTAATGGATAAATTTAAAAAAAGTTTTGTGACCAAAGGCCCAGAAAACCCCTTATTGGGGATCCCCTTTTTACCTTTGGGGGGGTTTTTGAGGTTTTCCAGAGGATCGCCAGATGCTCTATCACAGTTTTCTTTTTGGGGTTTGTTCCATCCAGTCCCCGTCAGTAAAGGCCGTCGGTGTTTTCTCCCCCGGACCTTGGGCGTGTGGTGGCTGGTTTTTTGGTTTTAACCCTGCCGCCT
>CAJHNH020004104.1:0-47931 GCA_905116865.2 Candidula unifasciata | reverse complement strand
TAACAACTTGTTTGGCCCTACCATTTAAAAAGGGCCCCCAGACAATTTTTTACACAAAAAGCCCACGCTAGATGCAGAGTATTTAAAAACGGGTGTCGGGTTTTTTTTTTTTTTAAAAATCAGGGGAAAAAATTGGGGGAAAACATAAAAATGACCAAAATTGACTTTTTTTTCCAAAATTTTTATCCCTTTTCGCGTTTTATCCAAAATTATATTTTCAAAAAAGTTCCCCTTTTAGTCTCAGTCTTCTTTTTCACACTTAAAGAGATACTCTAATGTTTAAATTGGGGACATTTTGGGAGCTCGTGGGTGACAAAAAATAAAAAAAGATGAAAGAGAAAAAAAAATTTTACAAAGGGAATTGGGTTCCCTAACAACTTGTTTGTGCCCCACCACTAAAACATTGACCCCCAAAAACAATTATTTTACAATGTAGATCCTAGTTTGCAGAGCGGGAAAAGGAATGTTTGATTGGCTTTTTGGTAAAATTTGGGGGGGAAAAAATTTTGGGGAAAACATAAAAATGACCACAAGTGTTTTTTTTTCCAAAAATTTACCCTTTCGGTTTGGCAAAAATCAAAATTTTCCAAAAAAGTTCCCAATTTAGTCTCACCTATCATTTCACACTTACGAGATACTCTAAAAATGAGAGTTTGGGACATTTTGGAGCTCATAGGTGACAAAAAAAAAATAGAAAAATAAAGTAAAAAACAAAATTTTACGAAAAGTTTTTTAAAAAACTTTTTGTGCCCCTCCCACAAACAGTGAGCCCCAGACAATTTTTTTACCCCAAAATTTAAGACCGCTAGTGCAAGTATTAAAATGGATGTCTGATTAGCATTTTTGACAATCGGGGGGGGCAGCAATTGGAGATAACAATAAAAAAAGGACCACAAGTGACAATTTTTCCAGAATTTGTATGCCCTTACGAGATTCGCGTTTTGGCCAATAAATCATATTTGCCGAAAAGTGACTAATTTAGTCTCAGTCTATATCATCAAGCACTTGAAACGAGTACTGCTATGATGATAATTGGACACAGTTTGGAGCTCGTTCTGAGTGACAGAAGCATAGATATGTATAAAAGTGAAATAAGAAATTTTACGAAAAAATGTTCCTATCAACAGTACTTGTTTGTGTCCTACCACTGAAACAGAACCTATCGAGGCACACAGACACAGTTATTTTACTACCGGTCATTAATTATGACAGTACGCTAAATGCAGTCAGAGTAAGGTAAACTGATATGTCTGATTTGGCATTTTTGGTACAATCTTGGGGCAACAATTGAGGATAACAGTCAAAAAATTTGACCACAAGTGCTGTGTGTTTTACCGGAGAGAAAATATAATGGCCTACGCGCTTTGGGGCGGCATAAGATCGATATTTCCAAAAAAGTTGTCTCCAATTTTTTAGTTCTTAGTCTATCAGATTCACACTACTTGACCGATATACTCTAGCTGAGAAATTTGGACACGTTAGAGGCTCGGTTAGCTGACAGAAAATAAGATGAGATAAATAGTGAAAAACAATATTTTAGGCGAAGAAATGTTTCCTAAGCAACTTGTTGTGTGTCCTAGACGAGGCTACTAAACTAGTGAGTCCGCAGACAATTATTTTATACTTCAGAATGGACGACGACGCTGAGATGCAGAGTTAGTTGAACACACTGGATATCCTGATTTGTGCATTTTTGTACCAATCTGTCGGCGAGTAAAACATTGAAGATAACATTATATAATGCCAGCAAGTGACAATCTTTGCAGACATTTTTTTTTCCCAAAAAGTTGCCAATTTAGTCTCAGTCTATCATTTCACACTTGACGAGATACACTCTAGATGATAAACCCATTAGACACTTTGGAGCTCGTAGGTGACAGAAAAATAGATAAGATAAAAGTGAAAAAACAAAATTTTACGAAGAATTGTTCCTAACAACTTGTTTGTGGTCCTACCACTAAACATTGAGTCCCAGACAATTATTTTACACATGATAGACACGCTAGATGCAGAGTAGGTTAAACTGAATGTCTGATTTGGCATTTTTGTACAATCTGGGGGCAACAATTGAGATAACATAAAAAATGACCACATGTGACTTTTTCCAGAATTTTGCCTTACGCTTGTTTGCCAAAAAAATTAATAGTGCAAAAAAAATAAAAATATGCAAATTAGTCTCAGTATCATCATTTCAACACTTCTGACCGAGATACTCTAGGATTATAAATTGGACACTCTGGAGAGTCATAGTTGGTGACAGAAAAAAATAGTCCAAGATTAAAAGTGAGGAAACCACATTACGACAAGGAAATGGTGCTAACAACTTGTTTGTGTTCAGACCCACATAAACAGTTGAGCCCCAGGACAATCATGTTTACACATGCACTAGGACCACTGGGATAAGAGTGAAATGAATAGTTATAAATCTGGGATGTATGATTTGGCATTTTGGTACAATTCTGGGGCATAGGCACTTGAAGATAACATAAAATTCATGTCCCACAAGTCGACAATTTTCCAGAATTTATTGCCTACGCCCAATTTCGTGCATTTGCCAAAAAATCATATTTAAAAAAAAAGTTGGCCAATTTATTCTCAGTCCTACATTATTGCACTACACTTGACGAGAATACTCTAGGGATGATAAATTGTGACACTTTAGATGCTAATATGTGACAGACAAAAAAAATAGACAATACAAAAGTAAGAGAAACAAAAACACTACGAAGACATTGTTACTAACAACGTGTTTGGGGTTTCATCCTACCATTCGAAAACAGGATTCCCAGGGGAGGGAGTGGGGGATTTTTTACGCATGAATAGACATGCTAGACGGCAGAGGTAGGGTAAACTGATATGTCTGGATTTGACATTTTGGTAACAATATGGGCATGGCAACAACTGAAGATAACATAAAAGAATGGCCCACAAGTGAACCTTTTTCCCGAATTGGTTTGGATTGCTTTTCGCAGCTTTGGGCCCCAAAATCATATTTTTCTAAACGTTGTCCAAGTTTAGTCTGCAGTCCTCATCATTTCACATTTACGAGATAACCTCTAGATGAGAAGATGGACCTGCTTCTTTGAGGGGTGATGGAGCCCTCATAGGTGGACAGAAAACTAAATATTGATAAAAAGCGTGGAAAAACCAAAGTTCCGAAGAATGTTTGACCTACCAACTTGTTTGTCGTTCTAACCCCTAAACAGTGAGTCATAAAAAACTCATTTTAGACTATTAATAGACCACGCTAGAGGCAGAGTAGGTAAACTGAAGGTTCTGGATTTGGCACATTGCGTACATCTAGATGCAAAAATTGAGAGAACATAAAAATAGGACACAACAGGTGACAATGTGGCCCAGGAAATGGATGGCGTTACCGTCGCACGTTTGGCCCAAAAATAATATTTGCAAAAAAGTTTGCACATGTAGTCTCAGTTCTATCATTTCACACGTGACGCATATACTCTAGATTATAAAAAAATTTTTGGACTCTTCTTTGAGCTCAATAGGTTGACAGAAAAATAGATAAGATAAAACTTTGGGAAATAAACAAAAATTTTACGAAGAAAACGAAAGTTCCTTAAAAATCTTGTATGTGTCTCTACTACTATACAGTGTAGTTCCCAGACAATTATTTTACACATGATAAAGACACGCTAGATGCAGAGTAGGTAAACTGGATGTCCGAATTTGGGCATTTTGGTACAACTATTGGGGCAGCAATTTAAGATATACATAAAAATGATAACAAGTGACAATTTTGCAGAATTTATGCCTTACGCGTTTTGCCAAAATCATATTTTCCAAAAAGTTGCCAATTTAGTCTCAGTCTATCATTTCACACTTGACGAGATACTCTAGATGATAAATTGGACACTTTGGAGCTCGTTGGTGACAGAAAAATAGATAGATAAAAGTGAAAAATTGTTCCTAACAACTTGTTTGTGTCCTACCACTAAACATGAGTCCCAGACATTATTTTACACATGAATAGACACGCTAGATGCAGAGTAGGTAAACTGGATGTCTGATTTGGCATTTTTTGTACAATCTGGGGGCAACAATTGAGATAACATAAAAATGACCACAAGTGACATTTTTCCAGAATTTATGCCTTTCGCGTTAGGCCAAAATAATATTTGCAAAAAAGTTGCCAATTTAGTCTCAGTCTATCATTTCACACTTGACGAGATACTCTACATGAGAAATTGACACTTTGGAGCTCGTTGGTGACAGAAAAATAGATAAGATAAAAGTGAAAAAACAAATTTTACGAAGAATTGTTCCTAACAACTTGTTTGTGTCCTACCACTAAACATTGAGTCCCAGACAATTATTTTACACATGAATAGACACGCTAGATGCAGAGTAGTTAAAACTGAATGTCTGATTTGGCATTTTGGTACAATCTGGGGGCAACAATTGAGATAACATAAAAATGACCACAAGTGACATTTTTCCAGAATTTATGCCTTTCGCGTTTGGCCAAAATCATATTTTCCAAAAAGTTGCCAATTTAGTCTCAGTCTATCATTTCACACTTGACGAGATACTCTAGATGATAAATTGGACACTTTGGAGCTCGTTGGTGACAGAAAAATAGATAAGATAAAAGTGAAAAACAAATTTTACGAAGAATTGTTCCTAACAACTTGTTTGTGTCCTACCACTAAACATTGAGTCCCAGACAATTATTTTACACATGAATAGACACGCTAGATGCAGAGTAGGTAAACTGAATGTCTGATTTGCATTTTTGTACAATCTGGGGGCAACAATTGAGATAACATAAAAAATGACCACAAGTGACATTTTTGCAGAATTTATGCCTTTCGCGTTTGGCCAAAATAATATTTTCCAAAAAATTGCCAATTTAGTCTCAGTCTATCATTTCACACTTGACGAGATACTCTAGATGATAAATGGACACTTTGGAGCTCGTTGGTGACAGAAAAATAGATAAGATAAAAGTGAAAAACAAATTTTACGAAGAATTGTTCCTAACAACTTGTTTGTGTCCTACCACTAAACAGTGAGTCCCAGACAATTATTTTACACATGAATAGACACGCTAGATGCAGAGTAGGCAAACTGAATGTCTGATTTGGCATTTTTGTACAATCTGGGGGCAACAATTGAGATAACATAAAAATGACCACAAGTGACATTTTTTTCAGAATTTATGCCTTTCGCGTTTGGCCAAAATCATATTTGCAAAAAAGTTGCCAATTTAGTCTCAGTCTATCATTTCACACTTGACGAGATACTCTAGATGAGAAATTGGACACTTTGGAGCTCGTAGGTGACAGAAAAATAGATAAGATAAAAGTGAAAAACAAATTTTACGAAGAATTGTTCCTAACAACTTGTTTGTGTCCTACCACTAAACATTGAGTCCCAGACAATTATTTTACACATGAATAGACACGCTAGATGCAGAGTAGTTAAACTGAATGTCTGATTTGGCATTTTTGGTACAATCTGGGGGCAACAATTGAGATAACATAAAAATGACCACAAGTGACATTTTTCCAGAATTTATGCCTTTCGCGTTTTGGCCAAAATCATATTTTCAAAAAAGTTGCCAATTTAGTCTCAGTCTATCATTTCACACTTGACGAGATACTCTAGATGATAAATTGGACACTTTGGAGCTCCTAGGTGACAGAAAAATAGATAAGATAAAAGTGAAAAACAAATTTTACGAAGAATTGTTCCTAACAACTTGTTTGTGTCCTACCACTAAACAGTGAGTCCCAGACAATTATTTTACACATGAATAGACACGCTAGATGCAGAGTAGGTAAAATGAATGTCTGATTTGGCATTTTTGGTACAATCTGGGGGCAACAATTGAGATAACATAAAAATGACCACAAGTGACATTTTTCCAGAATTTATGCCTTTCGCGTTTGGCCAAAATCATATTTTCCAAAAAAAGTTGCCAATTTAGTCTCAGTCTATCATTTCACACTTGACGAGATACTCTAGATGATAAATTGGACACTTTGGAGCTCATAGGTGACAGAAAAATAGATAAGATAAAAGTGAAAAACAAATTTTACGAAGAATTGTTCCTAACAACTTGTTTGTGTCCTACCACTAAACATTGAGTCCCAGACAATTATTTTACACATGAATAGACACGCTAGATGCAGAGTAGGTAAACTGAATGTCTGATTTGGCATTTTGGTACAATCTGGGGGCAACAATTGAGATAACATAAAAATGACCACAAGTGACATTTTTCCAGAATTTATGCCTTTCGCGTTTGGCCAAAATCATATTTTCCAAAAAGTTGCCAATTTAGTCTCAGTCTATCATTTCACACTTGACGAGATACTCTAGATGAGAAATTGGACACTTTGGAGCTCGTTGGTGACAGAAAAATAGATAAGATAAAAGTGAAAAACAAATTTTACGAAGAATTGTTCCTAACAACTTGTTTGTGTCCTACCACTAAACATTGAGTCCCAGACAATTATTTTACACATGAATAGACACGCTAGATGCAGAGTAGGCAAACTGAATGTCTGATTTGGCATTTTTGTACAATCTGGGGGCAACAATTGAGATAACATAAAAATGACCACAAGTGACATTTTTTCCAGAATTTATGCCTTTCGCGTTTGGCCAAAATCATATTTTCCAAAAAGTTGCCAATTTAGTCTCAGTCTATCATTTCACACTTGACGAGATACTCTAGATGAGAAATTGGACACTTTGGAGCTCATAGGTGACAGAAAAATAGATAAGATAAAAGTGAAAAACAAATTTTACGAAGAAATGTTCCTAACAACTTGTTTGTGTCCTACCACTAAACAGTGAGTCCCAGACAATTATTTTACACATGAATAGACACGCTAGATGCAGAGTAGTTAAACTGAATGTCTGATTTGGCATTTTGGTACAATCTGGGGGCAAACAATTGAGATAACATAAAAATGACCACAAGTGACATTTTTCCAGAATTTATGCCTTTCGCGTTTGGCCAAAATCATATTTTCCAAAAAGTTGCCAATTTAGTCTCAGTCTATCATTTCACACTTGACGAGATACTCTAGATGATAAATTGGACACTTTGGAGCTCATAGGTGACAGAAAAATAGATAAGATAAAAGTGAAAAACAAATTTTACGAAGAATTGTTCCTAACAACTTGTTTGTGTCCTACCACTAAACATTGAGTCCCAGACAATTATTTTACACATGAATAGACACGCTAGATGCAGAGTAGGTAAACTGAATGTCTGATTTGGCATTTTGGTACAATCTGGGGGCAACAATTGAGATAACATAAAAATGACCACAAGTGACATTTTTTCCAGAATTTATGCCTTTCGCGTTTGGCCAAAATCATATTTTCCAAAAAAGTTGCCAATTTAGTCTCAGTCTATCATTTCACACTTGACGAGATAGTCTAGATGATAAATTGGACACTTTGGAGCTCGTTGGTGACAGAAAAATAGATAAGATAAAAGTGAAAAACAAATTTTACGAAGAATTGTTCCTAACAACTTGTTTGTGTCCTACCACTAAACAGTGAGTCCCAGACAATTACTTTACACATGAATAGACACGCTAGATGCAGAGTAGTTAAACTGAATGTCTGATTTGGCATTTTTGTACAATCTGGGGGCAACAATTGAGATAACATAAAAATGACCACAAGTGACAATTTTCCAGAATTTATGCCTTTCGCGTTTGGCCAAAATTATATTTGCAAAAAAGTTGCCAATTTAGTCTCAGTCTATCATTTCACACTTGACGAGATACTCTAGATGATAAATTGGACACTTTGGAGCTCGTTGGTGACAGAAAAATAGATAAGATAAAAAAGAAAAACAAATTTTACGAAGAATTGTTCCTAACAACTTGTTTGTGTCCTACCACTAAACATTGAGTCCCAGACAATTATTTTACACATGAATAGACACGCTAGATGCAGAGTAGTTAAACTGATGTCTGATTTGGCATTTTTTACAATCTGGGGGCAACAATTGAGATAACATAAAAATGACCACAAGTGACAATTTTTCCAGAATTTATGCCTTTCGCGTTTGCCAAAAATCATATTTTCAAAAAAGTTGCCAATTTAGTCTCAGTCTATCATTTCACACTTGACGAGATACTCTAGATGATAAATTGGACACTTTGGAGCTCGTAGGTGACAGAAAAATAGATAAGATAAAAGTGAAAAACAAATTTTACGAAGAAATGTTCCTAACAACTTGTTTGTGTCCTACCACTAAACATTGAGTCCCAGACAATTATTTTACACATGAATAGACACGCTAGATGCAGAGTAGGTAAACTGAATGTCTGATTTGGCATTTTTGTACAATCTGGGGGCAACAATTGAGATAACATAAAAATGACCACAAGTGACATTTTTCCAGAATTTATGCCTTTCGCGTTTGGCCAAAATCATATTTTCCAAAAAAAGTTGCCAATTTAGTCTCAGTCTATCATTTCACACTTGACGAGATACTCTAGATGATAAATTGGACACTTTGGAGCTCGTTAGGTGACAGAAAAATAGATAAGATAAAAGTGAAAAAAAACAAATTTTACGAAGAAATGTTCCTAACAACTTGTTTGTGTCCTACCACTAAACATTGAGTCCCAGACAATTATTTTACACATGAATAGACACGCTAGATGCAGAGTAGTTAAACTGAATGTCTGATTTGGCATTTTGGTACAATCTGGGGGCAACAATTGAGATAACATAAAAAATGACCACAAGTGACAATTTTTTCCAGAATTTATGCCTTTCGCGTTTGGCCAAAATCATATTTTCAAAAAAAAGTTGCCAATTTAGTCTCAGTCTATCATTTCACACTTGACGAGATACTCTAGATGATAAATTGGACACTTTGGAGCTCGTTGGTGACAGAAAAATAGATAAGATAAAAGTGAAAAAACAAATTTTACGAAGAAATTGTTCCTAACAACTTGTTTGTGTCCTACCACTAAAAAGTGAGTCCCAGACAATTATTTTACACATGAATAGACACGCTAGATGCAGAGTAGTTAAACTGGATGTCTGATTTGGCATTTTTGTACAATCTGGGGGCAACAATTGAGATAACATAAAAATGACCACAAGTGACATTTTTCCAGAATTTATGCCTTTCGCGTTTGGCCAAAATCATATTTTCCAAAAAGTTGCCAATTTAGTCTCAGTCTATCATTTCACACTTGACGAGATACTCTAGATGATAAATTGGACACTTTGGAGCTCGTTGGTGACAGAAAAATAGATAAGATAAAAGTGAAAAACAAATTTTACGAAGAAATGTTCCTAACAACTTGTTTGTGTCCTACCACTAAACATTGAGTCCCAGACAATTATTTTTACACATGAATAGACACGCTAGATGCAGAGTAGGTAAACTGAATGTCTGATTTGGCATTTTGGTACAATCTGGGGGCAACAATTGAGATAACATAAAAATGACCACAAGTGACATTTTCCCAGAATTTATGCCTTTCGCGTTTGGCCAAAATCATATTTTCAAAAAAGTTGCCAATTTAGTCTCAGTCTATCATTTCACACTTGACGAGATACTCTAGATGATAAATTGGACACTTTGGAGCTCGTTGGTGACAGAAAAATAGAGATAAGATAAAAGTGAAAAACAAATTTTACGAAGAAATGTTCCTAACAACTTGTTTGTGTCCTACCACTAAACATTGAGTCCCAGACAATTATTTTACACATGAATAGACACGCTAGATGCAGAGTAGGTAAACTGAATGTCTGATTTGGCATTTTGGTACAATCTGGGGGCAACAATTGAGATAACATAAAAATGACCACAAGTGACATTTTTCCAGAATTTATGCCTTTCGCGTTTGGCCAAAATCATATTTTCCAAAAAGTTGCCAATTTAGTCTCAGTCTATCATTTCACACTTGACGAGATACTCTAGATGATAAATTGGACACTTTGGAGCTCGTTGGTGACAGAAAAATAGATAAGATAAAAGTGAAAAACAAATTTTACGAAGAAATGTTTCTAACAACTTGTTTGTGTCCTACCACTAAACAGTGAGTCCCAGACAATTATTTTACACATGAATAGACACGCTAGATGCAGAGTAGGTAAACTGAATGTCTGATTTGGCATTTTGGTACAATCTGGGGGCAACAATTGAGATAACATAAAAATGACCACAAGTGACATTTTTCCAGAATTTATGCCTTTCGCGTTTGGCCAAAATCATATTTGCAAAAAAGTTGCCAATTTAGTCTCAGTCTATCATTTCACACTTGACGAGATACTCTAGATGATAAATTGGACACTTTGGAGCTCGTTGGTGACAGAAAAATAGATAAGATAAAAGTGAAAAACAAATTTTACGAAGAATTGTTCCTAACAACTTGTTTGTGTCCTACCACTAAACATTGAGTCCCAGACAATTATTTTACACATGAATAGACACGCTAGATGCAGAGTAGGTAAACTGAATGTCTGATTTGGCATTTTGGTACAATCTGGGGGCAACAATTGAGATAACATAAAAATGACCACAAGTGACATTTTTCCAGAATTTATGCCTTTCGCGTTTGGCCAAAATCATATTTTCCAAAAAGTTGCCAATTTAGTCTCAGTCTATCATTTCACACTTGACGAGATACTCTAGATGATAAATTGGACACTTTGGAGCTCATTGGTGACAGAAAAATAGATAAGATAAAAGTGAAAAACAAATTTTACGAAGAAATGTTCCTAACAACTTGTTTGTGTCCTACCACTAAACAGTGAGTCCCAGACAATTATTTTACACATGAATAGACACGCTAGATGCAGAGTAGTTAAACTGGAATGTCTGATTTGGCATTTTTGTACAATCTGGGGGCAACAATTGAGATAACATAAAAATGACCACAAGTGACAATTTTTCCAGAATTTATGCCTTTCGCGTTTGGCCAAAAATAATATTTCCAAAAAGTTGCCAATTTAGTCTCAGTCTATCATTTCACACTTGACGAGATACTCTAGATGATAAATTGGACACTTTGGAGCTCGTTGGTGACAGAAAAATAGATAGATAAGATAAAAGTGAAAAACAAATTTTACGAAGAATTGTTCCTAACAACTTGTTTGTGTCCTACCACTAAACATTGAGTCCCAGACAATTATTTTACACATGAATAGACACGCTAGATGCAGAGTAGGTAACTGAATGTCTGATTTGGCATTTTGGTACAATCTGGGGGCAACAATTGAGATAACATAAAAATGACCACAAGTGACATTTTTCCAGAATTTATGCCTTTCGCGTTTGGCCAAAATAATATTTTCCAAAAAGTTGCCAATTTAGTCTCAGTCTATCATTTCACACTTGACGAGATACTCTAGATGAGAAATTGGACACTTTGGAGCTCATAGGTGACAGAAAAATAGATAAGATAACAGTGAAAAACAAATTTTACGAAGAAATGTTCCTAACAACTTGTTTGTGTCCTACCACTAAACAGTGAGTCCCAGACAATTATTTTACACATGAATAGACACGCTAGATGCAGAGTAGGTAAACTGAATGTCTGATTTGGCATTTTGGTACAATCTAAGGGCAACAAGTGAGATAACATAAAAATGACCATAAGTGACATTTTTTCAGAATTTATGCCTTTCGCGTTTGGCCAAAAATTTTTTTTTCCAAAAAGTTGTCAATTTAGTCTCAATCTATCAATTCACACTTGACGAGATACTCTAGATGATAAATTGGACACTTTGGAGCTCGTTGGTGACAGAAAAATAGATAAGATAAAAGTGAAAAACAAATTTTACGAAGAATTGTTCCTAACAACTTGTTTGTGTCCTACCACTAAACATTGAGTCCCAGACAATTATTTTACACATAAATAGACACGCTAGATGCAGAGTAGGTAAACTGAGTGTCTGATTTGGAATTTTGGTACAATCTGGGGGCAACAATTGAGATAACATAAAAATGACCACAAGTGACATTTTTCCAGAATTTATGCCTTTCGCGTTTTGGCCAAAATCATATTTTCCAAAAAGTTGCCAATTTAGTCTCAGTCTATCATTTCACACTTGACGAGATACTCTAGATGAGAAATTGGACACTTTGGAGCTCGTTGGGTGACAGAAAAAATAGATATAAGATAAAAGTGAAAAACAAATTTTACGAAGAATTGTTCCTAACAACTTGTTTGTGTCCTACAACTAAACAGTGAGTCCCAGACAATTATTTTACACATGAATAGACACGCTAGATGCAGAGTAGTTAAACTGGATGTCTTATTTGGCATTTTTGTACAATCTGGGTGCAACAATTGAGATAACAAAAAAAAAATGACCACAAGCGACAATTTTGCAGAATTTATGCCTTTCGCGTTTGGCCAAAATCATATTTTCCAAAAAGTTGCCAATTTTGTCTCAGTCTATCATTTCACACTTGACGAGATACTCTAGATGATAAATTGGACACTTTGGAGCTCGTTGGTGACAGAAAAAAAGATAAGATAAAAGTGAAAAACAAATTTTACGAAGAATTGTTCCTAACAACTTGTTTGTGTCCTACCACTAAACATTGAGTCCCAGACAATTATTTTACACATGAATAGACACGCTAGATGCAGAGTAGGTAAACTGAATGTCTGATTTGGCATTTTGGTACAATCTGGGGGCAACAATTGAGATAACATAAAAATGACCACAAGTGCAAAAATTTTCCAGAATTTATGCCTTTCGCGTTTGGCCAAAATAATATTTTTCCAAAAAGTTGCCAATTTAGTCTCAGTCTATCATTTCACACTTGACGAGATACTCTAGATGAGAAATTGGACACTTTGGAGCTCATAGGTGACAGAAAAATAGATAAGATAAAAGTGAAAAACAAATTTTACGAAGAAATGTTCCTAACAACTTGTTTGTGTCCTACCACTAAACAGTGAGTCCCAGACAATTATTTTACACATGAATAGACACGCTAGATGCAGAGTAGGTAAACTGAATGTCTGATTTGGCATTTTGGTACAATCTGGGGGCAACAATTGAGATAACATAAAAATGACCACAAGTGACATTTTTTCAGAATTTATGCCTTTCGCGTTTGCCAAAATCAATATTTTCCAAAAAGTTACCAATTTAGTCTCAGTCTATCATTTCACACTTGACGAGATACTCTAGATGATAAATTGGACACTTTGGAGCTCGTTGGTGACAGAAAAATAGATAAGATAAAGTGAAAAACAAATTTTACAATTTTACGAAGAATTGTTCCTAACAACTTGTTTGTGTCCTACCACTAAACATTGAGTCCCAGACAATTATTTTACACATAAATAGACACGCTAGATGCAGAGTAGGTAAACTGAGTGTCTGATTTGGAATTTTGGTACAATCTGGGGGCAACAATTGAGATAACATAAAAATGACCACAAGTGACATTTTTCCAGAATTTATGCCTTTCGCGTTTGGCCAAAATCATATTTTCCAAAAAGTTGCCAATTTAGTCTCAGTCTATCATTTCACACCTGACGAGATACTCTAGATGAGAAATTCGACACTTTGGAGCTCGTTGGTGACAGAAAAATAGATAAGATAAAAGTGAAAAACAAATTTTACGAAAAAATGTTCCTAACAACTTGTTTGTGTCCTACCACTAAAAAGTGACTCCCAGACAAATATTTTACACATGAATAGAAACGCTAGATGCAGAGTAGTTAAACTGGATGTCTGATTTGGCATTTTTGTACAATCTGGGGGCAACAATTGAGATAACATAAAAATGACCACAAGTGACAATTTTGCAGAATTAATGCCTTTCGCGTTTGGCCAAAATATCTATTCCCCAAAGGTGGCCCAATTTAGTCTCAGTCCATCATTTCACACTTGACGAAATACTCTAGATGAAAAATTGGACACTTTGAGCTCGTTGGTGACAGAAAAAATAGATAAGATAAAAGTGAAAAACAATTTTAAAGAAAAAGAATTTCCTCACAACTTGGCTGTGTTCCTACCGACTAAACAGTGAGTCCCAGACCAATCTTTAACACGACGAATAGACATCTTCAGATGCAGAGTAGTTTAACTGGATTTCTTTTGTTTGGGGATTTTTGGCATTGTGGTACAATCTTGGGGCAACAATTGAAGATAACATAAAAAGTGGCTACAAGTGGACAATTTTATCAGAATTTAATGCCTTACGCGTTTGGCCCAAAATCATATTTTTCAAAAAAAGTTGCCAATTTAGTTCTCAGTCTCTCATTTCACACTTGACGAGATACTCTAGATTGATAAATTTGGACACTTTGAGCTCATACGTGACCTAAAAATATATAAGAGAAAAGTGAAAACAAGTTTTACTTGGAAGTATTTCTAACAAACTTGTTTGTGTCCTACCACTCAACAGTGAGTCCAGACAATTATTTTACACACGAATTAGACACGCTAGAATGCAGAGTAGGTCAACTGGATTTTCTGATTTGGCCCTTGGGTAAAATCTGGGGGCAACAATTGAGGATAACAAAAAAAATGGCCAAAAGTTCCTCTTTTTGCATGAATTTCTGCCTTACGCGTTTGGCCAAAATCCTATTTGCAAAAAACTTGAAAATTTTAGTCTCATTCTATCATTTCAACACTTGAACGAATACTCCTAGATGAGCAATTGGACACTTTGGAGCTCATAGGTGACATGAAAATAAATCAAGATAAAAGTGAAAATATAAATGTTACGAAAGATTGCTCCTAACAACTTGTTTTGTGTACTTGACCACTAAACCCATTGAGTCCCAGACAAAAGATATTACCACACGAATAGACACGCTAGATGGCAGAGGAGGTAAACTGAAGGTCTTAATTGGCATTTTGGTACAATCTGTGGGCAACAATTGAGGATAACACTACAAATGGACACAAGTAATATTTTTGCAGAATTTTATGCTTTTTGCGTTGGGGGGGGGTTTGGCCAAGATCATATTTCCAATAATGTGCCAATTTAGTCCTCAGTCCCTGATCATTTTCACACTTGACGAGATACTCTAGATGAGGAAATTTGGACACTTTGGAGCTTCAGAGGTGACAGAAAAAATAGGTAAGATAAAAGTGACAACAAATTTTACGAAAAGACGGTCCTGACAAATGTGTTGTGTCCTACACCAAACATTGAGTCCCAGACAATTATTTTACACACGAAATAGAAACACGGTAGATGGCAGAGTAGTTTAACTAGATTTCTGATTTGGCTTTTCACTACAATCTTGCGGCAACAAATTGAGATACCATAAAAATGGCCACAAGTGTTATTTTTGCAGAATTTATGCTTTCCGCGTTTGGCCAAAATCATATTTGCAAAAAGTTTGCCAATTTTAGTCTCAGTCTATCATTGCACACTTGACGAGATAACTCTGGAATGAGAACTTGGGGACTACTTGGGAGCTCATAGGTGAAAGACAAATAGATAAGATAAAGTGAAAAATAAATTTTACTTTAGAAATGTGTTCCATAACTTAACTTGTTGTGATATCCTACCACTACACAGTGGAGCCCAAGACAATTATTTTACACAATGAATAGGACACGCATAGATGACAGAGTATTTAAACTGGATTTCTGATTTGTCATTTTTTGGTACAATCTTGGGGCAACAATCGAGATAAATAAAATGGCCACATGTGACATTTTTGCAGACTTTTATTGCCTAACGCGTTTGGCCAAAATAATATTTCCAAAAAGTTGCCAGTTTAGTCTCAGTCTATCATCTTCACACTTGACGAGATACCCTAGATGATAAATTTGTCACTTCGGATCTCGTTGGTGACAGAAAAAATAGATAGAGATAAAAGTGAAAAACAAGTTTTACGAAAAGTTGTTCCTAACAACGTGGTTTGTGTAAATACACTAGAACATTGCAGCCCCAGCCAATTATTTTTACACCATGAATAGACACGCTAGAATGCCCAGAGTCGTTTTAAACTGGATGTCCTGATTTTGGCATTTTTGGTACAACCTGAGTCAACAAATTGACGATAACATAAAAATGACCACAAGTGAACATTTCTTCAGAATTTATGCCTTTCGCGATTGGCCAAAATCATATTTTCCAAATAGGTGCCAATTTCAGTCTCAGTCTATCATTTCACACTTTGACAATACTACTCTAGATTATAAATTGGACACTTTGAAGCTCGTTGGTAGACAGAAAAATAGATATAAGATACATGGTGAAAAACAACAATTATTACGAAGAAAAACGTTTCCTAAACACTTGTTTGTGGTCCCTACCACAAAACATTGAGCCCAGACAAATCATTTTACACACGAAAATAGGACACGGCTAGATGTCAGAGTAGGTAAACTGAATTTCTGATTTGCATTTGGTACAATCTGGGGCAACAATTGAGATAACATAAAAAATGACCACAAGTGACAATTTTTCCAGAATTTATGCCTTTCGCGTTTGGCCAAAATCATATTTGCAAAAAAGTTGCCAATTTAGTCTCAGTCTATCATTTCCAACACTTGACGAGATACTCTAGATGAGAAATTGACACTTGGGAGCTCATAGGTGACAGAAAACATAGATAAGAATAAAAGTTTTCTCTTTTTTTTTTCTTCTTTTGAAAAACAAATTTTACAAAGAAATGTTCTAACAACTTGTTTGGTGTCCTACCACTAAACAGTGAGTCCCATACAATTATTTACACATGAATAGACACGCTAGATGCAGAGTAGTTTTAACTGGATGTCTGATTTGGCATTTTTGATACAATCTGGGGGCAACAATTGAGAAAATCGTAAAAAGACACAAGTGACATTTTTGCCAGAATTTATGCCTTTCGCGTTTGGCCAAAATCATATTTTGCAAAAAGTTGCCAATTTAGTCTCAGTCTATCATTTACAACTTGACGAGAATACTCTAGATGATAAATTTGGACACTTTGGGAGCTCATAGGTGACAGAAAAATAGATAAGAGAAAAGTGAAAAACAAATTTTACAAAGAATTGTTCCTAAACAACGTGGTTTTGTGTCCTACCACTAAACCTTGAGTCCCAGACAATTATTTTACACATGAATAGACACCGCTAGATGCAGAGTAGGTTAAACTGTATGTCTGATTTGGCATTTTGGTACAATCTGGGGCAACAATTGAGATAACATAAAAATGGCCACAAGTGCCACTTTTTCCAGAATTTATGCCTTAACGCGTTTGGGCCAAAGATCATATTTTCCAAAAAGTTGCCAATTTAGTCCTCAGTCTATCATTTCAGCACTTGACGAGATACTCTAGATGATAAATTGGGACACTTTGGAGCTCGTTGGTGACATAAAATAGATAATATAAAAGTGAAAAAAAAATTTTTACGAAAAATTGTTCCTAACAACTTGTTATGTGTCCTACCACTAAACAGTGAGTGCCCAGACAATTATTTTTACACATGAATAGACACGCTAGATGCAGAGTAGGTAAACTGAATGTCTGTATTTGGCATTTGCATTGTACAATCTGGGGGCAACATTGAAGATACATAAAAATGACCACAAGTGAACATTTTTTCAGAATTTATGCCTTTCGCGTTTGGCCAAAATCATATTTGCCAAAGTTGCCAATTTTTAGTCTCAGTCCTATCATTCCCACTTGACGATATACTCTAGATGAGAAATTGGACACTTTGGAGGCTCGTTGGTGAAACGAAAAATAGATAAGAGTAAAGTGAAAAAAACAAATTTTACGAAAGAATTGTTCCCTAACAGCTTGTTTGTGTCCTACCACTAAACAGTGAGTCCCAGACAATGATTTTACACATGAATAAGACACGCTAGATGCAGGGTATTTAAACTGAATGTCTGATTTGTCATTTTGGTACAATCTGGGGGCAACAATTGAGATAACATAAAAAATGACCACAAGTGACAATTTTTGGTCAAGAATTTATGCCTTACGCGTTTGGCCAAAACAATATTTTGCAAAATAGTTGCCAATTTAGGTCTCAGTCTATCATTTCACAACTTGACGAGATACTCTAGATGATAAATCGGACCCTTTGGAGCTCGTTGTGTTGACAGAAAAATAGATAAGATAAAAGTGAAAAACACAATTTTACGAAAAATTGGTTCCTAACAACTTGTTTTTGTGTCCTACCACTAAACATTGAGTCCAAAAGCAATTGTTTTTACAACATGAATAGACACGCTAGTATGCAGATTGGTAAACTGACATGTCTGAGTTTGGCATTTTGGAAAATCTGGGGGCAACAATTGAGATAACATAAAAATGACCACAAGTGACATTTTTATAGAATTTATGCCTTACGCGTTTTGGCCAAAATATATATTTACAAAAAAGTTGCCAATTTAGTCTCAGTCTATCATTTCACACTTGACGATATTACTCTAGATGAGAAATTGGACACTTTGGAGCTCATAGGTGACAGAAAAGTAGATTAGCGATAAAAGTGAAAAACAAATTTTACGAAGAAATGTTCCTAACAACTTGTTTGTGTCCTACCACTAAAAACATTGAGTTCCAGACAATTATTTTACACATGAATAGACACGCTAGATGCAGAGTAGGTAAACTGAATGTCTGATTTGTGCAATTTTGGTACAATCTGGGGGCAACAATTGAGATAACATAAAAATGACCACAAGTGACAATTTTGCAGAAATTTATGCCTTACGCGTTTGGCCAAAATCATATTTGCAAAAAAGTTGCCAATTTTAGTCTCAGTCTATCATTTCACACTTGACGAGATCTCTAGATGATAAATTGGACACTTTGGAGCTCGTTGGTGACAGGAAAAATAGATAAGATAAAAGTGAAAAACAAATTTTACGAAAAAATGTTCCTAACAACTGTGTTTGTGTCCTACCACTAAACAGTGAGTCCCAGACAAATTATTTTACACATGAATAGACCACGCTAGACGCAGAGTATTTTAAACTGGATGTTCCTGATTTGGCATTTTTGTACAATCTGGGGGCAAAAATTGAGATAACAGTAAAAATGACCACAAGTGACACATTTTGCAGAATTTATGCCTTACGCGTTTGGCCAAAATAATATTTGCAAAAAAAGTTGCCAATTTAGTCTCAGTCTATCATTTCACAGGCGAGATACTCCTAGGATGATAAATTGGACACTTTGGAGCTCGTTGGTTGACAGAAAATAGATAAAGATAACAGTGAAAAACACCATTTTACGAAGAATTGTTTCATAAACACTTGTTTGTGTCTACCACTAACCATTGAGTCCCAGACAATTATTTACACATGAATAGACACGCTTAGATGCAGAGTAGTTAAACTGGATGTCTGATTTGGCATTTTGGTACAATCTGGGGGCAAACAATTGAGATAACATAAAAAATGACCACAAGTGACATTTTTGCAGAATTTATGCCTTATACGCGTTTGGCCAAAATGCATATTTTCCAAAAAGTTGGCCAATTTTAGTTCAGTCTATCATTTCACACTTGACGAGATACTCTAGTGATGATAATTTGGAACACTTTGGAGCTCGTTGGTGACAGAAAAATAGATAAGATAAAAGTGAAAAACAAATTTTTACGAAAAATTGTTCCTAACAAACTTGTTTGTGGTCCTACCACTAAACATTGAGTCCCAGACAATTATTTTTACACATGAATAGACACGCTAGATGCAGGGTAGTTTAAACTGAATGTCTGATTTGGCATTTTTGTACAATCTGGGGGGCAACAATTGAGATAACATAAAAATGACACAAGTGACATTTTTGCAGAATTTATGCCTTTCGCGTTTGGCCAAAATCATATTTTTCCAAAAAGTTGCCAATTTAGTCTCAAGTCTATCATTTCACCTTGACGAGATACTCTAGATGATAAATTGGACACTTTGGAAGCTCATAGGTGACAGAAAAATAGATAAGATAAAAGTGAAAAACAAATTTTACGAAAGAATTGTTCCTAACAAACTTGTTTGTGTCCTACCACTAAACATTGAGTCCCAGACAATTATTTTACACATGAATAGACACGCTAGATGCAGAGTAGTTAAACTGAATGTCTGATTGGCATTTTGGTACAATCTGGGGGCAACAATTGAGATAACATAAAAATGACACACAAGTGACAATTTTGCAGAATTTATGCCTTACGCGTTTGGCCAAAATAATATTTGCCAAAAAAAGTTGCTCATTTCACACTTGACGAGATACTCTAGATGATAAATTGGACACTTTGGAGCTCATAGGTGACAGAAAAATAGATAAGATAAAATTGAAAAACAAATTTACGAAGAATTGTTCCTAACAACTTGTTTGTGTCCTACTACTAAACAGTGAGTCCCAGACAATTATTTTACACATGAATAGACATGCTAGATGCAGAGTAGGTAAACTGAATGTCTGATTTGGCATTTTGGTACAATCTGGGGGTAACTATTGAGAAAACATAAAAATGACCACAAGTGACAATTTTGCAGAATTTATGCCTTTCGCGTTTGGCCAAAATAATACTTTTCAAAAAGTTGCCAATTTAGTCTCAGTCTATCATTTCACACTTGACGAGATACTCTAGATGATAAATTGGACACTTTGGAGCTCGTTGGTGACAGAAAAATAGATAAGATAAAAGTGAAAAACCAATTTTACGAAGAATAGTTCCTAACAACTTGTTTGTGTCCTACCACTAAACAGTGAGTCCCAGACAATTATTTTACACATGAATAGACACGCTAGATGCAGAGTAGTTAAACTGGATGTCTGATTTGGCATTTTTTTACAATCTGGGGGCAACAATTGAGATAACATAAAAATGACCACAAGTGACATTTTTTCAGAAATTTATGCCTTTCGCGTTTGGCCAAAAATAATATTTTCCAAAAAAGTTGCCAATTAGTCTCAGTCTATCATTTCACACTTGACGAGATACTCTAGATGATAAATTGGACACTTTGGAGCTCGTTGGTGACAGAAAAATAGATAAGATAAAAGTGAAAAACAAATTTTACGAAGAATTGTTCCTAACAACTTGTTTGTGTCCTACCACTAAACAGTGAGTACCAGACAATTATTTTACACATGAATAGACACGCTAGATGCAGAGTAGGTAAACTGAATGTCTGATTTGGCATTTTGGTACAATCTGATGGCAACAATTGAGATAACATAAAAATGACCACAAGTGACATTTTTCCAGAATTTATGCCTTTCGCGTTTGGCCAAAATAATATTTCAAAAAAGTTGCCAATTTAGTCTCAGTCTATCATTTCACACTTGACGAGATACTCTAGATGATAAATTGGACACTTTGGAGCTCATAGGTGACAGAAAAATAGATAAGATAAAAGTGAAAAACAAATTTACGAAGAATTGTTCCTAACAACTTGTTTGTGTCCTACCACTAAACATTGAGTCCCAGACAATTATTTTACACATGAATAGACACGCTAGATGCAGAGTAGGTAAACTGAATGTCTGATTTGGCATTTTGGTACAATCTGGGGGGCAACAATTGAGATAACATAAAAATGACCACAAGTGACAATTTTTCAGAATTTATGCCTTTCGCGTTTGGCCAAAATCAATATTTTCAAAAAAAGTTGCAATTTAGTCTCAGTCTATCATTTCACACTTGACGAGATACTCTAGATGATAAATTGGACACTTTGGAGCTCGTTGGTGACAGAAAAATAGATAAGATAAAAGTGAAAAACAAATTTTACGAAGAAATGTTCTTAACAACTTGTTTGTGTCCTACCACTAAACATTGAGTCCCAGACAATTATTTTACACATGAATAGACACGCTAGATGCAGAGTAGGTAAACTGAATGTCTGATTTGGCATTTTGCTAATATCTGGGAGAAACAATTGAGATAACAAGAAAATGACCACAAGTGACATTTTTCCAGAATTTATGCCTTTCACGTTTGGCCAAAATAATATTTGCAAAAAAGTTGCCAATTTAGTCTCAGTCTATCATTTCACACTTGACGAGATGCAGAGTAGGTTTGGAAACTGAAAAATGTCTGATTTGGCATTTTTGGTACAATCTAAGGGCCCACAATTGAGATAACATAAAAATGACCATTTTGGTACAAGTGACAACATTTTGACATTTTTCCAGAATTTATGCCTTTCGCGTTTGGCCAAAATAATATTTGCAAAAAAGTTGCCAATTTAGTCTCAGTCTATCATTTCACACTTGACGAGATACTCTAGATGATAAATTGGACACTTTGGAGCTCATAGGTGACAGAAAAATAGATAAGATAAAAAGTGAAAAACAAATTTTACGAAGAAATGTTTCCTAACAACTTGTTTGTGTCCTACCACTAAACAGTGAGTCCCAGACAATTATTTTACACATGAATAGACACGCTAGATGCAGAGTAGTTAAACTGAATGTCTGATTTGGCATTTTGGTACAATCTGGGGGCAACAATTGAGATAACATAAAAATGACCACAAGTGACAATTTTGCAGAATTTATGCCTTTCGCGTTTGGCCAAAATAATATTTTCCAAAAAAAGTTGCCAATTTAGTCTCAGTCTATCATTTCACACTTGACGAGATACTCTAGATGATAAATTGGACACTTTGGAGCTCGTTGGTGACAGAAAAATAGATAAGATAAAAGTGAAAAACAAATTTTACGAAGAATTGTTCCTAACAACTTGTTTGTGTCCTACCACTAAACATTGAGTCCCAGACAATTATTTTACACATGAATAGACACGCTAGATGCAGAGTAGGTAAACTGAATGTCTGATTTGGCATTTTGGTACAATCTGGGGGCAAACATTTGAGAAAATATAAAAATGACCACAAGTGACATTTTTCCAGAATTTATGCCTTTCGCGTTTGGCCAAAATAATATTTGCAAAAAAGTTGCCAATTTAGTCTCAGTCTATCATTTCACACTTGACGAGATACTCTAGATGATAAATTGGACACTTTGGAGCTCGTTGGTGACAGAAAAATAGATAAGATAAAAGTGAAAAACAAATTTTACGAAGAATTGTTCCTAACAACTTGTTTGTGTCCTACCACTAAACAGTGAGTCCCAGACAATTATTTTACACATGAATAGACACGCTAGATGCAGAGTAGGTAAACTGAATGTCTGATTTGGCATTTTGTGTACAATCTGGGGGCAACAATTGAGATAACATAAAAATGACCACAAGTGACATTTTTCCAGAATTTATGCCTTTCGCGTTTGGCCAAAATCATATTTTCAAAAAAGTTGCCAATTTAGTCTCAGTCTATCATTTCACACTTGACGAGATACTCTAGATGATAAATTGGACACTTTGGAGCTCATAGGTGACAGAAAAATAGATAAGATAAAAGTAAAAAACAAATTTTACGAAGAATTGTTCCTAACAACTTGTTTGTGTCCTACCACTAAACATTGAGTCCCAGACAATTATTTTACACATGAATAGACACGCTAGATGCAGAGTAGTTAAACTGGATGTCTGATTTGGCATTTTTTTACAATCTGGGGGCAACAATTGAGATAACATAAAAATGACCACAAGTGACATTTTTCCAGAATTTATGCCTTTCGCGTTTGGCCAAAATCAATATTTGCAAAAAAGTTGCCAATTTAGTCTCAGTCTATCATTTCACACTTGACGAGATACTCTAGATGATAAATTGGACACTTTGGAGCTCGTTGGTGACAGAAAAATAGATAAGATAAAAGTGAAAAACAAATTTTACGAAGAATTGTTCCTAACAACTTGTTTGTGTCCTACCACCACTAAACAGTGAGTCCCAGACAATTATTTTACACATGAATAGACACGCTAGATGCAGAGTAGGTAAACTGAATGTCTGATTTGGCATTTTGGTACAATCTGGGGGCAACAATTGAGATAACATAAAAAATGACCACAAGTGACATTTTTCCAGAATTTATGCCTTTCGCGTTTGGCCAAAATCATATTTTTTTCAAAAAAGTTGCCAATTTAGTCTCAGTCTATCATTTCACACTTGACGAGATACTCTAGATGATAAATTGGACACTTTGGAGCTCGTTGGTGACAGAAAAATAGATAAGATAAAAGTGAAAAACAAATTTTACGAAGAAATGTTCCTAACAACTTGTTTGTGTCCTACCACTAAACATTGAGTCCCAGACAATTATTTTACACATGAATAGACACGCTAGATGCAGAGTAGGTAAACTGAATGTCTGATTTGGCATTTTGGTACAATCTGGGGGCAACAATTGAGATAACATAAAAATGACCACACGTGACATTTTTCCAGAATTTATGCCTTTCGCGTTTGGCCAAAATAATATTTGCAAAAAAGTTGCCAATTTAGTCTCAGTCTATCATTTCACACTTGACGAGATACTCTAGATGATAAATTGGACACTTTGGAGCTCATAGGTGACAGAAAAATAGATAAGATAAAAGTGAAAAACAAATTTTACGAAGAAATGTTCCTAACAACTTGTTTGTGTCCTACCACTAAAAAGTGAGTCCCAGACAATTATTTTACACATGAATAGACACGCTAGATGCAGAGTAGTTAAACTGGATGTCTGATTTGGCATTTTTATACAATCTGGGGCAACAATTGAGATAACATAAAAATGACCACAAGTGACAATTTTGCAGAATTTATGCCTTTCGCGTTTGGCCAAAATAATATTTTCCAAAAAGTTGCCAATTTAGTCTCAGTCTATCATTTCACACTTGACGAGATACTCTAGATGATAAATTGGACACTTTGGAGCTCGTTGGTGACAGAAAAATAGATAAGATAAAAGTGAAAAACAAATTTTACGAAGAATTGTTCCTAACAACTTGTTTGTGTCCTACCACTAAACATTGAGTCCCAGACAATTATTTTACACATGAATAGACACGCTAGATGCAGAGTAGGTAAACTGAATGTCTGATTTGGCATTTTGTACAATCTGGGGGCAACAATTGAGATAACATAAAAATGACCACAAGTGACATTTTTCCAGAATTTATGCCTTTCGCGTTTGGCCAAAATAATATTTTCAAAAAAGTTGCCAATTTAGTCTCAGTCTATCATTTCACACTTGACGAGATACTCTAGATGATAAATTGGACACTTTGGAGCTCGTTGGTGACAGAAAAATAGATAAGATAAAAGTGAAAAACAAATTTTACGAAGAATTGTTCCTAACAACTTGTTTGTGTCCTACCACTAAACATTGAGTCCCAGACAATTATTTTACACATGAATAGACACGCTAGATGCAGAGTAGGTAAACTGAATGTCTGATTTTGCATTTTTGTACAATCTGGGGGCAACAATTGAGATAACATAAAAATGACCACAAGTGACATTTTTCCAGAATTTATGCCTTTCGCGTTTGGCCAAAAAAATATTTGCAAAAAAAGTTGCAATTTAGTCTCAGTCTATCATTTCACACTTGACGAGATACTCTAGATGATAAATTGGACACTTTGGAGCTCGTTGGTGACAGAAAAATAGATAAGATAAAAGTGAAAAACAAATTTTACGAAGAATTGTTCCTAACAACTTGTTTGTGTCCTACCACTAAACAGTGAGTCCCAGACAATTATTTTACACATGAATAGACACGCTAGATGCAGAGTAGGTAAACTGAATGTCTGATTTGGCATTTTGGTACAATCTAAGGGCAACAATTGAGATAACATAAAAATGACCACAAGTGACATTTTTCCAGAATTTATGCCTTTCGCGTTTGGCCAAAATAATATTTGCAAAAAAAGTTGCCAATTTAGTCTCAGTCTATCATTTCACACTTGACGAGATACTCTAGATGATAAATTGGACACTTTGGAGCTCGTTGGTGACAGAAAAATAGATAAGATAAAAGTGAAAAACAAATTTTACGAAGAATTGTTCCTAACAACTTGTTTGTGTCCTACCACTAAACATTGAGTCCCAGACAATTATTTTACACATGAATAGACACGCTAGATGCAGAGTAGGTAAACTGAATGTCTGATTTGGCATTTTGGTACAATCTGGGGGCAACAATTGAGATAACATAAAAATGACCACAAGTGACATTTTTCCAGAATTTATGCCCTTCGCGTTTGGCCAAAATCATATTTGCAAAAAAGTTGCCAATTTAGTCTCAGTCTATCATTTCACACTTGACGAGATACTCTAGATGATAAATTGGACACTTTGGAGCTCGTTGGTGACAGAAAAATAGATAAGATAAAAGTGA
This sequence comes from Candidula unifasciata, assembly GCA_905116865.2. Classification (NCBI taxonomy): domain Eukaryota; kingdom Metazoa; phylum Mollusca; class Gastropoda; order Stylommatophora; family Geomitridae; genus Candidula; species Candidula unifasciata. Next base: position 21,748 of record CAJHNH020004104.1, on the reverse strand, counting down.
AAAACAAATTTTACGAAGAAATGTTCCTAACAACTTGTTTGTCCTACCACTAAACATTGAGTCCCAGACAATTATTTTACACATGAATAGACACGCTAGATGCAGAGTAGTTAAACTGAATGTCTGATTTGGCATTTTTGTACAATCTGGGGGCAACAATTGAGATAACATAAAAATGACCACAAGTGACAATTTTGCAGAATTTATGCCTTTCGCGTTTGGCCAAAATAATATTTTCAAAAAAGTTGCCAATTTAGTCTCAGTCTATCATTTCACACTTGACGAGATACTCTAGATGATAAATTGGACACTTTTGGAGCTCGTAGGTGACAGAAAAATAGATAAGATAAAAGTGAAAAACAAATTTTACGAAGAATTGTTCCTAACAACTTGTTTGTGTCCTACCACTAAACAGTGAGTCCCAGACAATTATTTTACACATGAATAGACACGCTAGATGCAGAGTAGTTAAACTGGATGTCTGATTTGGCATTTTGGTACAATCTAGGGGCAACAATTGAGATAACATAAAAATGACCACAAGTGACAATTTTGCAGAGAATTTATGCCTTTCTAGATGATAAATTGGACACTTTGGAGCTCGTTGGTGACAGAAAAATAGATAAGATAAAAGTGAAAAACAAATTTTTACGAAGAATTGTTCCTAACAACTTGTTTGTGTCCTACCACTAAACATTGAAGTCCCAGACAATTATTTTACACATGAATAGACACGCTAGATGTCAGAGTAAAAGTGAAAAACTGAGAATGGTCTAACACTTTTGTGTATTACATTTGAGTACATCACACATGATAGGGGCAACAATTGAATTTTGATAACAATAAAAATGACCACAAGTGACAATTTTCAAGAATTTATGCCTACGTACGCGTTTGGCCAAAATCATATTTGCCAAAAAAGTTTCCAATTTATTCTCAGTCTATCATTTTCTCACCTTGACGAGATACTCTAGGTGATAAAATTGTACACTTTGGAGCTCGTTTGGTGACAGAAAAATAGATAATATAAAAGTGAAAACCAAGTTTACGAAGAATTGTTCCTAACAACTTGTTTGTGTCCTACCACTAAACATTGAGTCCCAGACAATTATTTTACACATGAATAGACATGAGTACAATGCAGAGTAGGTAACCTGAATGTCTGATTTGGCATTTTTTTGTACATCGTGGGGGACAACAATTGATTATAACATAAAAATGACCACAAGTGACATTTTTCCAGAATTTATGCCTTTTTTGCGTTTGGCCACAATCATATTTTCCAAAAAGTAGCCGAATTTAATCTCAGTCTATCATTTCACACTTGACGAGATACTCTAGATGAGAAATTGGACACTTTCGGAGGGCTCATAGGTGACATAAAAATAGCAGAAAGATACTAAAAGGTGAGAAAACAAATTTTACGACGAAATGTTCCTAACAACTTGTTTTATGTCCTAGCCACTTAAACAGTGAGTCCCAGACATTATTTTACACACATGAATAGACGCACGCTAGATGCAGAGTATTGTAAACTGAATGTCTGATTTGGCATTTTTTATACAATCTTGGGGGCAACAATTGAGATAACATAAAAATGACCAGCAAGTGACCATTTTTTCCAGATTTTATGCCTTTCGCGTTTTTGGCCAAAATCTTTTTTTCCAAAATTTGCCAATTTAGTCTCAGTCTATCATTTCACACTTGACGAGATACTCTATATGATAGAATTGGACACTTTGGAGCTCAATAAGGTGACAGAAAAATAGATAAGCATAAAAGTGAAAACAAATTTTACGAATAAATGTTCCTAACAACTTGTTTGTGTCCTACGCACTAAAATAGTGAGTCCGCAGACAATTATTTTTACACATGAATAGACACGCTAGATGCAGATAGTTAAAAGTTAAACTTTTACGAATGAGAATGTCTGATTGTTTGTGTATACATTTTGTATTTTAACACACTATAGACTTGCTGGGCAGAGTAGGTAAACAATTGGAGATAAACATAAAAAAATGAAAATGCCACAAGTGACATTTTTCTAGAATTTATGTCGTTTCGCGTTTGGCCAAAAGTCATATTGCAAAATAGTTGCCAATTTAGTCTCAGTCTATCATTTCACACTTGACGAGGTACTCTAGATGATAAGAATTGGGACACTTTGAGCTCGTGTGGTGACAGAACAAATAGATAAGATAAAAGTGAAAAACAAATTTTACGAAGAATTGTTCCTAACAACTTGTTTGTGTCCTACCACTAAACAGTGAGTCCCATACACTTATTTTTACACAATGAATAAGACACGCTAGATGCAGAGTAGTAAAACTAATTTTTACGAAGAATGGTTTCCTAATTGTCTGATTTGGCAGTGGGTCCCCCAGACAATTTTTTACACATGAATAGACACACACTAGATCAGATTAGTTAAACTGGATGTTGTGATTTAGACTTTTGGTACAATCTGGGGGCAACAATTGAGATAACATAAAAAGGGCCACAATGACCAATTTTTGCAGAATTTTATGCTTACCGGGCGTTTGGCCAAAATAATATTTGCAAAAAAGTTGCTAATATTAGTCTCGAGTCTATCATTTCACAATTAAAGAAGATACCTCATAGATGATAAATTGCTATCCACCTATTGTGAGACTCGTTGGTTACAGAAAAATTAAATAAGATAAAAGTGAAAAACTAATTTACAAAGCATTGCATTCCTAACAACTTGTTTGTTGTTTTAACCACGAAACATTGAGTCCTAGACATTATTTTAAACATTGAATCGACATGATAGCTTCTTGAGATAGTTTAAACTGAAATGTCTGATTTGTGCATTTTTGATCCGAATCTGGGGGCAACAATTGAGATAACAAAAAAATGACCACAAGTGACATCTTTTCTAGAATTAATGCCTTTCGCGTTTGGCCAAAATCATATTTTCCCAAATAGCCACCAATTTATTCCCTCATTCCTATCATTGTCACAACTGTGAACTAGATATCTCTCTTAAGGTAAATTGGACACTGTTGGACCCATAGGTGACAGAAAAATAGATAAGTTAAAGTGAAAAAACAAATTTTACAAAAAGGAATGTTGCTAATAACTTTTATATCCGAGCCATTAACAAGGAAGTTCCCAGACAATTATTTTACACTATGAATAGACCCAGCGCTAGATGCAGATAAGATAACAGTGAAAAAAACAAATTTTACGAAAAGATTGTTCCTAAGCAACTTTGTTTTGTGTATTACCAACTAAACGATTGAGATCCCAGACAAGTTATTTTTACACGACGAGATAGACCTGCCTCGAATGCAGAGTAGGTAAAAACTGGCTTTTCAAGGATTTGGCGTTTTGGTACAATCTTGTAAAGAGAGCAATTGGAGATAACATAAAAATGGCCCACGTGACGTTTTTGTCCCCCAGAATTTCATGTCTTTCAGCGTTTGTGCCCAAATCATATTTTCTCAACAGTTTGCCAATTATTGAGTCTCAGTCTATCATTTCACTCACTGACTAGTATACTCCTAGATTAATAAATTGGACCCTTGTGGAGCTCATTGTTGACAGAAAATAGATAAGATAAAAGTGGAAAATTTACAGAAATTTAACGAAAAATTGTTCCTAAAAACTTGTTTGGTGTCCTACGCACTAAACAGTGAGTCCCAGACAATTTATTTACAACATGAATAGACACGCTAGATAGCAGAGTATTTTAAACGGTATGTCTGATTTTGGAATTGTTGTACAATCTTGGGCACAACAACTGAAGATAACATAAAATCGAAGCCACAAGTGACCATTTTGCAGAATTTTATGCCTTACGGGCGTTTGGGCCAAAACTAATATTTTGCAAAAAGTTGCCCATTTCGTCTCAATCTATCATTTTAGCACAATTGACGAAACACTCTCGGGTGGTAAATTGTACACTTTGGAGCTTCGTTGGTGACAGATAAAATAGATAAGATAAATATAAAAAACAGATTTTTACGAAAAATTGTTCCTAAACCACTTGTTGGTGTATTACCACTAAACACTATTATTCCCGGACCAATTATTTTACAGATGAATATACTCTGCTCGAATGCAGAGTTGGTAAACTGAATGTCTGATTTTGGCATTTTTGGTACAATCTGGGCGAAAACAATTGAGATAAACATAAAAATTACCACAAGTGACATTTTTTTTCCAGAATTTAATGTCTTTGCGGCGTTTGTGCAAACGTCCTATTTTCCAGAAAGTTTGGCCACTATTAGTATCAGTCTATCATTTCACAACTTGAAAGAGATACTCTAGAGGATAAACTGGACTCTGTTTTGACCTCAATAGGTAACAGAAAAAATAGATAAGATAAAAAGTGAAAAACACATTTAACGAAAGAATTGTTCCTAACGAACTTTGTTTATATGTCCTACCACTTAACAATGAGTCCCCGACGAATTATTTTACACATGACTAAACACACTAGATGCAGAGTATGTAAACCTGAATGTCTGATTTGGGATGCTAGTGACAATCTTGGGCAAATCCATTGAGATAACATAAAAATGACCTCAAGTGACTATTTTTTTTCCCGAATTTATGCCGGTTCCGCGTTTTGGCCGATATCATTTTTTTAAAAAAGTTTGCCCATTTTCAATGTCTACAGGTACCTATCAATTTCACCCTTTGACGAGATACTCTAAGCTGAGAAAATGGACACTTTGGAAGCTCGTTGGTGACAGACAAATAGATAAGATAGAAAAGTTGAAAAACAAATTTAACGGAACATTGTTCCTAACAACTTGTTTGTGTCGCAACACCATTAAAAGTGATTCCTAGATCAATTATTTTACACATGAAAAGACAACGCTAGATGCAGAGCAGTTAAACTGGATGTCCTAATTTAGAATTGTGCGTACAATCGTTGGAGCACCAATTGCAATGACATATAAATAGACCACAAGTTGTTTGGGACAATTTTAACAGAATTTAGGCCTTTCGCGTTTTGGCCAAAATACTATTTTTCCAAAAAAGGTTGCCAAGTTTAGTCTTAGTAATAATTATTTCACACTTTACGAGATAATCTAGATGATAATTTGGACGACTTTTGGAGCTCGTTGGTGACAGAAAAAATAGATAAGATAAAAGTGAAAAACAAATTTTACGAAGAATTGTTCCTAACAACTTGTTTTGTGTCCTACCACTAAACATTGAGTCCCAGACAATTATTTTACACATGAATAGACACGCTAGATGCAGAGTAGTTAAACTGAATGTCTGATTTGGCATTTTGGTACAATCTGGGGGCAACAATTGAGATAACATAAAAATGACCACAAGTGACATTTTTCCAGAATTTATGCCTTTCGCGTTTGGCCAAAAATCATATTTTCCAAAAAAGTTGCCAATTTAGTCTCAGTCTATCATTTCACACTTGACGAGATACTCTAGATGAGAAATTGGACACTTTGGAGCTCATAGGTGACAGAAAAAATAGATAAGATAAAAGTGAAAAACAAATTTTACGAAGAATTGTTCCTAACAACTTGTTTGTGTCCTACCACTAAACATTGAGTCCCAGACAATTATTTTACACATGAATAGACACGCTAGATGCAGAGTGACAGAAAAATAGATAAGATAAACAAGTGAAAAACAAATTTTACGAAGAATTGTTCCTAACAACTTGTTTGTGTCCTACACTAAACAGTGAGTCCCAGACAATTTATTTACACATGAATAGACACGCTAGATGCAGAGTAGTTAAACTGGATGTCTGATTTGGCATTTTGGTACAATCTGGGGGCAACAATTGAGATAACATAAAAAATGACCACAAGTGACAATTTTGAAGAATTTATGCCTTACGCGTTTGGCCAAAATTATATTTGCAAAAAAAGTTGCTTTAGTCTCAGTCTATCATTTCACACTTGACGAGATACTCTAGATGATAAATTGGACACTTTGGAGCTCGTTGGTGACAGAAAAATAGATAAGATAAAAGTGAAAAACAATTTTACGAAGAAATGTTCCTAACAACTTGTTTGTGTCCTACCACTAAACATTGAGTCCCAGACAATTATTTTACACATGAATAGACACGCTAGATGCAGAGTAGGTAAACTGAATGTCTGATTTGGCATTTTGGTACAATCTGGGGCAAACAATTGAGATAACATAAAAATGACCACAAGTGACATTTTTCCAGAATTTATGCCTTTCGCGTTTGGCCAAAATCATATTTTCCAAAAAGTTGCCAATTTAGTCTCAGTCTATCATTTCACACTTGACGAGATACTCTAGATAAGAAATTGGACACTTTGGAGCTCATAGGTGACAGAAAAATAGATAAGATAAAAGTGAAAAACAAATTTTACGAAGAAATGTTCCTAACAACTTGTTTGTGTCCTACCATTAAACAGTGAGTCCCAGACAATTATTTTACACATGAATAGACACGCTAGATGCAGAGTAGTTAAACTGAATGTCTGATTTGGCATTTTTGTACAATCTGGGGGCAACAATTGAGATAACATAAAAATGACCACAAGTGACATTTTTCCAGAATTTATGCCTTTCTCGTTTTTCCAAAATAAAAATTTTAAAAAAGTTGCCAATTTAGTCTCAGTATTTCATTTCACACTTAACGAGATACTCTAGATGAGAAATTTGACACTTTGTAGCTCATAGGTGACAGAAAAAACAAGATAAGATAAAATTGAAAAACAAATTTACGAAGAAATGTTCCTAACAACTTGTTGTGTCCTACCACGTTTGAGTCCCAGACAATTATTTTACACACATGCCAAGACACGCTCAGATGCAGAGTAGGTAAACTGAATGTCTGATTTGGTTTGGCATTTTTTTTACAATTGGGGGCAACAGCTCATACACTTTGGAGTGACAGAAAAATAAATAAATGATAACATTTTTCCAGAAAAATGCCTTTTTTACAAAAAATTTTCCTAAAACTTGTTTTATCTCAGTCTACCATTTCACACTTGACGAGATCCTCTAGACAAAATTGGACACTTGGAGCTCATAGACACGCTAGATGCAGATAAGATAAAAGTGAAAAACAAATTTTACGAAGAAATGTTCCTAACAACTTGTTTGTGTATTACCACTAAACAGTGAGTCCCAGACAATTATTTTACACATGAATAGACATGCTCGATGCAGAGTAGGTAAACTGAATGTCTGATTTGGCATTTTGGTACAATCTGGTAGAAACAATTGAGATAACATAAAAATGACCACAAGTGACATTTTTCCAGAATTTATGTCTTTCGCGTTTGGCCAAAATCATATTTTCCAAAAAGTTGCCAATATAGTCTCAGTCTATCATTTCACACTTGACGAGATACTCTAGATGAGAAATTGGACACTTTGGAGCTCGTTGGTGACAGAAAAAAAGATAAGATAAAAGTGAAAAACAAATTTTACGAAGAAATGTTCCTAACAACTTGTTTGTGTCCTACCACTAAACATTGAGTCCCAGACAATTATTTTACACATGAATAGACACGCTAGATGCAGAGTAGGTAAACTGAATGTCTGATTTGGCATTTTGGTACAATCTGGGAGCAACAATTGAGATAACATAAAAATGACCACAAGTGACAATTTTTCCAGAATTTATGCCTTTCGCGTTTGGCCAAAATCATATTTTCCAAAAAGTTGCCAATTTAGTCTCAGTCTATCATTTCACACTTGACGAGATACTCTAGATGATAGAAATTGGACACTTTGGAGCTCATAGGTGACAGAAAAAATAGATAAGATAAAAGTGAAAAACAAATTTTACGAAGAAATGTTCCTAACAACTTGTTTGTGTCCTACCACTAAACAGTGAGTCCCAGACAATTATTTTACACATGAATAGACACGCTAGATGCAGAGTAGTAAAACTGAATGTCTGATTTGGCATTTTGGTACAATCTGGGGGCAACAATTGAGATAACATAAAAATGACCACAAGTGACATTTTTCCAGAATTTATGCCTTTCGCGTTTGGCCAAAATCATATTTTCCAAAAAGTTGCCAATTTAGTCTCAGTCTATCATTTCACACTTGACGAGATACTCTAGATGAGAAATTGGACACTTTGGAGCTCATAGGTGACAGAAAAAAAGATAAGATAAAAGTGAAAAACAAATTTTACGAAGAAATGTTCCTAACAACTTGTTTGTGTCCTACCACTAAACAGTGAGTCCCAGACAATTATTTTACACATGAATAGACACGCTAGATGCAGAGTAGTTAAACTGAATGTCTGATTTGGCATTTTTGTACAATCTGGGAGCAACAATTGAGATAACATAAAAATGACCACAAGTGACATTTTTCCAGAATTTATGCCTTTCGCGTTTGGCCAAAATCATATTTTCCAAAAAAAGTTGCCAATTAGTCTCAGTCTATCATTTCACACTTGACGAGATACTCTAGATGAGAAATTGGACACTTTGGAGCTCATTGGTGACAGAAAAATAGATAAGATAAAAGTGAAAAAAAAATTTTACGAAGAAATGTTCCTAACAACTTGTTTGTGTCCTACCACTAAACATTGAGTCCCAGACAATTATTTTACACATGAATAGACACGCTAGATGCAGAGTAGGTAAACTGAATGTCTGATTTGGCATTTTGGTACAATCTGGGGGCAACAATTGAGATAACATAAAAATGACCACAAGTGACATTTTTCCAGAATTTATGCCTTTCGCGTTTGGCCAAAATCATATTTTCCAAAAAGTTGCCAATTTAGTCTCAGTCTATCATTTCACACTTGACGAGATACTCTAGATGAGAAATTGGACACTTTGGAGCTCATAGGTGACAGAAAAATAGATAAGATAAAAGTGAAAAACAAAATTTTACGAAGAAATGTTCCTAACAACTTGTTTGTGTCCTACCACTAAACAGTGAGTCCCAGACAATTATTTTACACATGAATAGACACGCTAGATGCAGAGTAGTTAAACTGAATGTCTGATTTGGCATTTTGGTACAATCTGGGGGCAACAATTGAGATAACATAAAAATGACCACAAGTGACATTTTTCCAGAATTTATGCCTTTCGCGTTTGGCCAAAATCATATTTTCCAAAAAGTTGCCAATTTAGTCTCAGTCTATCATTTCACACTTGACGAGATACTCTAGATGAGAAATTGGACACTTTGGAGCTCATAGGTGACAGAAAATAGATAAGATAAAAGTGAAAAACAAATTTTACGAAGAAATGTTCCTAACAACTTGTTTGTGTCCTACCATTAAACAGTGAGTCCCAGACAATTATTTTACACATGAATAGACACGCTAGATGCAGAGTAGTTAAACTGGATGTCTGATTTGGCATTTTTTACAATCTGGGGGCAACAATTGAGATAACATAAAAATGACCACAAGTGACATTTTTGCAGAATTTATGCCTTTCGCGTTTGGCCAAAATCATATTTTCCAAAAAAAGTTGCCAATTTAGTCTCAGTCTATCATTTCACACTTGACGAGATACTCTAGATGAGAAATTGGACACTTTGGAGCTCGTTGGTGACAGAAAAATAGATAAGATAAAAGTGAAAAACAAATTTTACGAAGAATTGTTCCTAACAACTTGTTTGTGTCCTACCACTAAACATTGAGTCCCAGACAATTATTTTACACATGAATAGACACGCTAGATGCAGAGTAGGTAAACTGAATGTCTGATTTGGCATTTTGGTACAATCTGGGGGCAACAATTGAGATAACATAAAAATGACCACAAGTGACATTTTTCCAGAATTTATGCCTTTCGCGTTTTGGCCAAAATCATATTTTCCAAAAAGTTGCCAATTTAGTCTCAGTCTATCATTTCACACTTGACGAGATACTCTAGATGAGAAATTGGACACTTTGGAGCTCATAGGTGACAGAAAAATAGATAAGATAAAAGTGAAAAACAAATTTTACGAAGAAATGTTCCTAACAACTTGTTTGTGTCCTACCACTAAACATTGAGTCCCAGACAATTATTTTACACATGAATAGACACGCTAGATGCAGAGTAGTTAAACTGGATGTCTGATTTGGCATTTTTGTACAATCTGGGGGCAACAATTGAGATAACATAAAAATGACCAAAACATTTTTGTATAAACACAAACACAGAGTGACAAACTGAATCTGATTTTTTTGGTACAGAATTGAGATATGCCTTTTTTCGCGTTTCGCGTTTGGCCAAAATCATATTTTCCAAAAAAGTTGCCAATTTAGTCTCAGTCTATCATTTCACACTTGACGAGATACTCTAGATGAGAAATTGGACACTTTGGAGCTCATAGGTGACAGAAAAATAAATAGATAAGATAAAGTGAAAAACAAATTTTACGAAGAAATGTTCCTAACAACTTGTTTGTGTCCTACCACTAAACAGTGAGTCCCAGACAATTATTTTACACATGAATAGACACGCTAGATGCAGAGTAGTTAAACTGGATGTCTGATTTGGCATTTTTGTACAATCTGGGGGCAACAATTGAGATAACATAAAAATGACCACAAGTGACATTTTTCCAGAATTTATGCCTTTCGCGTTTGGCCAAAATCATATTTTTCAAAAAGTTGCCAATTTAGTCTCAGTCTATCATTTCACACTTGACGAGATACTCTAGATGAGAAATTGGACACTTTGGAGCTCGTTGGTGACAGAAAAATAGATAAGATAAAAGTGAAAAACAAATTTTACGAAGAAATGTTCCTAACAACTTGTTTGTGTCCTACCACTAAACATTGAGTCCCAGACAATTATTTTACACACGAATAGACACGCTAGATGCAGAGTAGGTAAACTGAATGTCTGATTTGGCATTTTGGTACAATCTGGGAGCAACAATTGAGATAACATAAAAATGACCACAAGTGACAATTTTCCAGAATTTATGCCTTTCGCGTTTGGCCAAAATCATATTTTCAAAAAAGTTGCCAATAAGTCTCAGTCTATCATTTCACACTTGACGAGATACTCTAGATGAGAAATTGGACACTTTGGAGCTCATAGGTGACAGAAAAAAAAGATAAGATAAAAGTGAAAAAAAAAAATTTTACGAAGAAATGTTCCTAACAACTTGTTTGTGTCCTACCACTAACAGTGAGTCCCAGACAATTATTTTACACATGAATAGACACGCTAGATGCAGAGTAGGTAAACTGAATGTCTGATTTGGCATTTTGGTACAATCTGGGGGCAACAATTGAGATAACATAAAAATGACCACAAGTGACATTTTTCCAGAATTTATGCCTTTCGCGTTTGGCCAAAATCATATTTTCCAAAAAAGTTGCCAATTTAGTCTCAGTCTATCATTTCACACTTGACGAGATACTCTAGATGAGAAATTGGACACTTTGGAGCTCATAGGTGACAGAAAAATAGATAAGATAAAAGTGAAAAACAAATTTTACGAAGAAATGTTCCTAACAACTTGTTTGTGTCCTACCACTAAACAGTGAGTCCCAGACAATTATTTTACACATGAATAGACACGCTAGATGCAGAGTAGGTTAAACTGAATGTCTGATTTGGCATTTTGGTACAATCTGGGGGCAACAATTGAGAAAACTTTAAAATGACCACAAGTGACATTTTTCCAGAATGTATGCCTTTCGCGTTTGGCCAAAATCATATTTGAAAAAAGTTGCCAATTTAGTCTCAGTCTATCAATTCTCACTTGACGAGATACTCTAGATGAGAAATTGGACACTTTGGAGCTCGTTGGTGACAGAAAAAAAAAGATAATATAAAAGTGAAAAACAAATTTTACGAAGAAATGTTCCTAACAACTTGTTTGTGTCCTACCACTAAACATTGAGTCCCAGACAATTATTTTACACACGAATAGACACGCTAGATGCAGAGTAGGTAAACTGAATGTCTGATTTGGCATTTTGGTACAATCTGGGGGCAACAATTGAGATAACATAAAAATGACCACAAGTGACATTTTTCAGAATTTATGCCTTTCGCGTTTGGCCAAAATCATATTTTCAAAAAAGTTGCCCAATTTAGTCTCAGTCTATCATTTCACACTTGACGAGATACTCTAGATGAGAAATTGGACACTTTGGAGCTCATAGGTGACAGAAAAATAGATAAGATAAAAGTGAAAAACAAATTTTACGAAGAAATGTTCCTAACAACTTGTTTGTGTCCTACCACTAAACAGTGAGTCCCAGACAATTATTTTACACATGAATAGACACGCTAGATGCAGAGTAGTTAAACTGGATGTCTGATTTGGCATTTTTTGTACAATCTGGGGGCAACAATTGAGATAACATAAAAAAATGACCACAAGTGACAATTTTTCCAGAATTTATGCCTTTCGCGTTTGGCCAAAATCATATTTTCCAAAAAGTTGCCAATTTAGTCTCAGTCTATCATTTCACACTTGACGAGATACTCTAGATGATAAAAATGGGACACTTTGGAGCTCGTTGGTGACAGAAAAATAGATAAGATAAAAGTGAAAAACAAATTTTACCAAGAATTGATCCTAACAACTGGTTTGTGTCCTACCACTAAACATTGAGTCCTAGACAATTATTTTATACATGAATAGACACGCTAGATGCAGAGTAGGTAAACTGAATGTCTGATTTGTCATTTTGGTACAATCTGGGGGCAACAATTGAGATAACATAAAAATGACCACAAGTGACATTTTTCAAGAATGTACGCCTTTTGCGTTTGGCCAAAATCATATTTTCCAAAAAAGTTGCCATTTAGTCTCAGTCTATCATTTCACACTTGACGATATACTCTAGATGAGAAATTGGACACTTTGGAGCTCATAGGTGACAGAAAAATAGATAAGATAAAAGTGAAAAACAAATTTTACGAAGAATTGTTCCTAACAACTTGTTTGTGTCCTACCACTAAACAGTGAGTCCCAGACAATTATTTTGCACATGAATAGACACGCTAGATGCAGAGTAGTTAAACTGGATGTCTGATTTGGCATTTTTGTAAAATCTGGGGGCAACAATTGAGATAACATAAAAATGACCACAAGTGACATTTTTCCAGAATTTATGCCTTTCGCGTTTGGCCAAAATCATATTTTCCAAAAAAGTTGCCAATTTAGTCTCAGTCTATCATTTCACACTTGACGAGATACTCTAGATGAGAAATTGGACACTTTGGAGCTCATAGGTGACAGAAAAATAGATAAGATAAAAGTGAAAAACTAAATTTTACGAAGAAATGTTCCTAACAACTTGTTTGTGTCCTACCACTAAACAGTGAGTCCCAGACAATTTTTTTACACATGAATAGACACGCTAGATGCAGTGTAGTTAAACTGGATGTCTGATTTGGCATTTTGGTACAATCTTGGGGCAACAATTGAGATAACATAAAAATGACCACAAGTTGCAATTTTGCAGAATTTATGCTTTACGCGTTTGGCCAAAATCATATTTGTCAAAAAGTTGCCAATTTAGTCTCAGTCTATCATTTCACACTTGACGAGATACTCTAGATGAGAAATTGGACACTTTGGAGCTCATAGGTGACAGAAAAATGGATAAGATAAAAGTGAAAAACAAATTTTACGAAGAAATGTTCCTAACAACTTGTTTGTGTCTTACCATCAAACAGTGAGTCCCAGACAATTATTTTTCACATGAATAGACACGCTAGATGCAGTGTAGTTAAACTGGATGTCTGATTTGGCATTTTGGTACAATCTGGGGGCAACAATTGAGATAACATAAAAATGACCACAAGTGACATTTTTCCAGAATTTATGCCTTTCGCGTTTGGCCAAAATCATATTTGCAAAAAAAGTTGCCAATTTAGTCTCAGTCTATCATTTCACACTTGACGAGATACTCTAGATGAGAAATTGGACACTTTGGAGCTCATAGGTGACAGAAAAATAGATAAGATAAAAGTGAAAAACAAATTTTACGAAGAAATGTTCCTAACAACTTGTTTGTGTCCTACCACTAAACATTGAGTCCCAGACAATTATTTTACACATGAATAGACACGCTAGATGCAGAGTAGTTAAACTGAATGTCTGATTTGGCATTTTTGTACAATCTGGGGGCAACAATTGAGATAACATAAAAATGACCACAAGTGACATTTTTCCAGAATTTATGCCTTTCGCTTTTGGCCAAAAATCATATATTCCAAAAAGTTGCCAATTTAGTCTCAGTCTATCATTTCACACTTGACGAGATACTCTAGATGAGAAATTGGACACTTTGGAGCTCATAGGTGACAGAAAAAAAGATAAGATAAAAGTGAAAAACAAATTTTACGAAGAAATGTTCCTAACAACTTGTTTGTGTCCTACCACTAAACATTGAGTCCCAGACAATTATTTTACACATGAATAGACACGCTAGATGCAGAGTAGTTAAACTGGATGTCTGATTTGGCATTTTTGTACAATCTGGGGGCAACAATTGAGATAACATAAAAATGACCACAAGTGACAATTTTTCCAGAATTTATGCCTTACGCGTTTGGCCAAAATAATATTTTCAAAAAAGTTGCCAATTTAGTCTCAGTCTATCATTTCACACTTGACGAGATACTCTAGATGAGAAATTGGACACTTTGGAGCTCATAGGTGACAGAAAAAATAGATAAGATAAAAGTGAAAAAACAAATTTTACGAAGAAATGTTCCTAACAACTTGTTTGTGTCCTACCACTAAACATTGAGTCCCAGACAATTATTTTACACATGAATAGACACGACACTAGATGCAGAGTAGTTAAACTGGAATGTCTGATTTGGCATTTTGGTACAATCTGGGAGCAACAATTGAGATAACATAAAAATGACCACAAGTGACATTTTTCCAGAATTTATGCCTTTCGCGTTTGGCCAAAATCATATTTTTCGAAAGTTGCCAATTTAGTCTCAGTCTATCATTTCACACTTGACGAGATACTCTAGATGAAAAATTGGACACTTTGGAGCTCATATGTGACAGAAAAATAGATAAGATAAAAGTGAAAAACAAATTTTACAAAGAAATGTTCCTAACAACTTGTTTGTGTCCTACCACTAAACATTGAGTCCCAGACAATTATTTTACACATGAATAGACACGCTAGATGCAGAGTAGGTAAACTGAATGTCTTATTTGGCATTTTGGTACAATCTGGGGGCAACAATTGAGATAACATAAAAATGACCACAAGTGACATTTTTCCAGAATTTATGCCTTTCGCGTTTGGCCAAAATCATATTTTCCAAAAAGTTGCCAATTTAGTCTCAGTCTATCATTTCACACTTGACGAGATACTCTAGATCAGAAATTGGACACTTTGGAGCTCATAGGTGACAGAAAAATAGATAAGATAAAAGTGAAAAACAAATTTTACGAAGAAATGTTCCTAACAACTTGTTTGTGTCATACCACTAAACAGTGAGTCCCAGACAATTATTTTACACATGAATAGACACGCTAGATGCAGAGTAGGTAAACTGAATGTCTTATTTGGCATTTTGGTACAATCTGGGAGCAACAATTGAGATAACATAAACTTGACCACAAGTGACATTTTTCCAGAATTTATGCCTTCCGCGTTTGGCCAAAATCATATTTTCCAAAAAGTTGCCAATTTAGTCTCAGTCTATCATTTCACACTTGACGAGATACTCTAGATGAGAAATTGGACACTTTGGAGCTCATAGGTGACAGAAAAATAGATAAGATAAAAGTGAAAAACAAATTTTACGAAGAAATGTTCCTAACAACTTGTTTGTGTCCTACCACTAAACAGTGAGTCCCAGACAATTATTTTACACATGAATAGACACGCTAGATGCAGAGTAGTTAAACTGGATGTCTGATTTAGAATTTTTGTACAATCTGGGGGCAAAAATTGAGATCACATAAAAATGACCACAAGTGACAATTTTGCAGAATTTATGCCTTACGCGTTTGGCCAAAATAATTTTTGCAAAAAAGTTGCCAATTTAGTCCCAGTCTATCATTTCACACTTGACGAGATACTCTAGATGAGAAATTGGACACTTTGGAGCTCGTTGGTGACAGAAAAATAGATAAGATAAAAGTGAAAAACAAATTTGACGAAGAAATGTTTCTAACAACTTGTTTGTGTCCTACCACTAAACATTGAGTCCCAGACAATTATTTTACACACGAATAGACATGCTAGATGCAGAGTAGGTAAACTGAATGTCTTATTTGGCATTTTGGTACAATCTGGGAGCAACAATTGAGATAACATAAAAATGACCACAAGTGACATTTTTCCAGAATTTATGCCTTCCGCGTTTGGCCAAAATCATATTTTCCAAAAAGTTGCCAATTTAGTCTCAGTCTATCATTTCACACTTGACGAGATACTCTTGATGAGAAATTGGACACTTTGGAGCTCATAGCTGACAGAAAAATAGATAAGATAAAAGTGAAAAACAAATTTTACGAAGAATTGTTCCTAACAACTTGTTTGTGTCCTACCACTAAACATTGAGTCCCAGACAATTGTTTTACACTTGAATAGACACGCTAGATGCAGAGTAGGTAAACTGAATATCTGATTTGGTGTTTTGGTACAATCTGGGGGCAACAATTGAGATAACATAAAAATGACCACAAGTGACATTTTTTTCCAGAATTTATGCCTTTCGCGTTTGGCCAAAATCATATTTTCCAAAATGTTGCCAATTTAGTCTCAGTCTATTATTTCACACTTGACGAGATACTCTAGATGAGAAATTGGACACTTTGGAGCTCATAGGTGACAGAAAAAAAGATAAGATAAAAGTGAAAAACAAATTTTACGAAGAAATGTTCCTAACAACTTGTTTGTGTCCTACCACTAAACATTGGTCCCAGACACAATTATTTTACACATGAATGACACGCTAGATGACGAGTAGTTAAACTGGATGTCTGATTTGGCATTTTGGGTACAATCCCGGGGCAACAATTTGAGATAACATAAAAATGACCACAAGTGACATTTTTCCAGAATTTATGCCTTTCGCGTTTGGCCAAAATCAATATTTTCCAAAAAGTTGCCAATTTAGTCTCAGTCTATCATTTCACACTTGACGAGATACTCTAGATGATAAATTGGACACTTTGGAGCTCATGGGTGACAGAAAAAATAGATACTAAAAGTGAAAAACAAATTTTACGAAGAAATGTTCCTAACAACTTGTTTGTGTCCTAACACTAAACATTGAGTCCCAGACAATTATTTTACACACGAATAGACATGCTAGATGCAGAGTAGGTAAACTTAATGTCTGATTTGGCATTTTGGTACAATCTGGGAGCAACAATTGAGATAGCATAAAAATGACCACAAGTGACATTTTTCCAGAATTTATGCCTTTCGTGTTTGGCCAAAATCATATTTTTCGAAAAGTTGCCAATATAGTCTCAGTCTATCATTTCACACTTGACGAGATACTCTAGATGAGAAATTGGACACTTTGGAGCTCATATGTGTCAGAAAAATAGATAAGATAAAAGTGAAAAACAAATTTTACAAAGAAATGTTCCTAACAACTTGTTTGTGTCCTACCACTAAACATTGAGTCCCAGACAATTATTTTACACACGAATAGTCACGCTAGATGCAGAGTAGGTAAACTGAATGTCTTATTTGGCATTTTGGTACAATCTGGGGGCAACAATTGAGATAACATAAAATTGACCACAAGTGACATTTTTCCAGAATTTATGCCTTTCGCGTTTGGCCAAAATCATATTTTCCAAAAAGTTGCCAATTTAGTCTCAGTCTATCATTTCACACTTGACGAGATACTCTAGATCAGAAATTGGACACTTTGGAGCTCATAGGTGACAGAAAAAAAAAGATAAGATAAAAGTGAAAAACAAATTTTACGAAGAAATGTTCCTAACAACTTGTTTGTGTCATACCACTAAACATTGAGTCCCAGACAATTATTTTACACATGAATAGACATGCTAGATGCAGAGTAGGTAAACTGAATATCTGATTTGGCATTTTGGTACAATCTGGGAGCAACAATTTAGATAGCATAAAAATGACCAAAAGTGACATTTTTACTGAATTTATGCCTTTCGCGTTTGGCCAAAATCATATCTTCCAAAAAGTTGCCAATTTAGTCTCAGTCTATCATTTCACACTTGACGAGATACTCTAGATCAGAAATTGGACACTTTGGAGCTCATAGGTGACAGAAAAAAAAGATAAGATAAAAGTGAAAAACAAATTTTACAAAGGAATGTTCCTAACAACTTGTTTGTGTCCTACCATTAAACAGTGAGTCCCAGACAATTATTTTACACATGAATAGACACGCTAGATGCAGTGTAGTTAAACTGGATGTCTGATTTGGCATTTTTGTACAATCTGGGGGCAACAATTGAGATAACATAAAAATGACCACAAGTGACATTTTTTATAGAAACACAAACACAGAGTAGGTAAACTGAATATCTGATTTGGCCTTTTGGTACAATCTGGGAGCAACAATTGAGATAGCATAAAAATGACCACAGGTGACATTTTTCCAGAATTTATGCCTTTCGCGTTTGGCCAAAATCATATTTTCCCAAAAAGTAGCCAATTTAGTCTCAGTCTATCATTTCACACTTGACGAGATACTCTAGATGAGAAATTGGACACTTTGGAGCTCATAGGTGACAGAAAAATAGATAAGATAAAAGTGAAAAACAAATTTTACGAAGAAATGTTCCTAACAACTTGTTTGTGTCATACCACTAAACAGTGAGTCCCAGACAATTATTTTACACATGAATAGACACGCTAGATGCAGAGTAGTTAAACTGGATGTCTGATTTAGAATTTTTGTACAAGCAGGGGGCAACAATTGAGATAACATAAAAATGACCACAAGTGACATTTTTCCAGAATTTATGCCTTTCGCGTTTGGCCAAAATCATATTTTTCTAAAAAGTTGCTAATTTAATCTCAGTCTATCATTTCACACTTGACGAGATACTCTAGATCAGAAATTGGACACTTTGGAGCTCGTTGGTGACAGAAAAATAGATAAAATAAAAGTGAAAATCAAATTTTACAAAGAATTGTTCCTAACAACTTGTTTGTGTCCTACCACCAAACATGGAGACCCAGACAATTATTTTACACACGAATAGACACGCTAGATGCAGAGTAGGTAAACCTAATGTCTGATTTGGCATTTTGGTACAATCTGGGAGCAACAATTGAGATAGCATAAAAATGACCACAAGTGACAATTTTCCAGAATTTATGCCTTTCGCGTTTGGCCAAAATCATATTTTTCGAAAAGTTGCCAATATAGTCTCAGTCTATCATTTCACACTTGACGAGATACTTTAGATGAGAAATTGGACACTTTGGAGCTCATAGGTGACAGAAAAAAAAGATAAGATAAAAGTGAAAAACAAATTTTACGAAGAAATGTTCCTAACAACTTGTTTGTGTCCTACCACTAAACATAGAGTCCCAGACAATTATTTTACACATGAATAGACATGCTAGATGCAGAGTAGGTAAACTGAATATCTGATTTGGCATTTTGGTACAATCTGGGAGCAACAATTTAGATAACATAAAAATGACCACAAGTGACATTTTTCCAGAATTTATGCCTTTCGCGTTTGGCCAAAATCATATCTTCCAAAAAGTTGCCAATTTAGTCTCAGTCTATAATTTCACACTTGACGAGATACTCTAGATCAGAAATTGGACACTTTGGAGCTCATAGGTGACAGAAAAAAAAGATAAGATAAAAGTGAAAAACAAATTTTACAAAGGAATGTTTCTAACAACTTGTTTGTGTCCTACCACTAAACATTGAGTCCCAGACAATTATTTTACACATTGATAGACATGCTAGATGCAGAGTAGGTAAACTGAATATCTGATTTGGCATTTTGGAACAATCTGGGAGCAACAATTGAGATAACATAAAAATGACCAAAAGTTACATTTTTCCAGAATTTATGCCTTTCGCGTTTGGCCAAAATCAAATTTTCCAAAAAGTTGACAATTTAGTCTCAGTCTATCATTTCACACTTGACGAGATACTCTAGATGAGAAATTAGACACTTTGGAGCTCATAGGTGACAGAAAAAAAGATAAGATAGAAGTGAAAAACATATTTTTACGAAGAAATGTTCCCTAACAACTTGTTTTTGTGTCCTACCACTAAACATTGAGTCCCAGACAATTATTTTACCACACGAAATAGAAATGCTAGATGCAGAGTAGGTAAACTGAATGTCTTATTTGGCCTTTTTTTTTGTACAATCTGGGAGCAACAAGTTGAGATAGCATAAAAATGACCACAGGTGACATTTTTTCGCAGAATTTATGCCTTTCGCGTTTGGCCCAAAAATCATATTTTCCCAAAAAAGTAGCCCAATTTTAGTCTCAGTCCCTATCATTTCACACTTGACGAGATACTCCCTAGATGAGAAATTTGGACACTTGTGGAGCTCATAGTTGGTGACAGAAAAATAGATAAGATAAACAAGTGAAAAACAAATTTTTACGAAGAAATTTTTCCTAACAACTTGTTTGTGTCATACCACTAAACAGTGAGTCCCAGACAATTATTTTACACATGAATAGACACGCTAAAGATGCAGAGTTAGTTAAACTGGATGTCGATTTAAGATTTTTTGTACAAGCAGGGGGCAAAAATTGAGATCACATAAAAATGACCACAAGTGACAATTTTTTGCAGAATTGGATGCCTTACGCGTTTGGCCAAAAAAATTTTTTTCAAAAAAGTTTGGCAATTTAGTCTCAGTCTAATCATTTCACACTCCGACGAGATACTCTAGATTATAAATTGGACACTTTGGGAGCTCGTTGGGTGACAGAAAAATAGATAAGACAAAAGTGAAAAACAATTTGACCGAAGAAAGGAAATGTTCCTAACAACTTTGTTTGTTCCTACCACTAAACATTGAGTCCCAGACAATTATTTTACACACGAATAGACATTGCTAGATGCAGAGTAGGTAAAACTGAATGTCTTATTGGCATTTTGGGTAGCATTCTGGGAGCAACAATTAGAGATTGCATAACAAATGACCAACAAGTGACATTTTTGCCAGAATTTATGCCTTTCGCCGTTGGTCAAAATCATATTTTCCAAAAAGTAACCAATTTAGTCGCAGTCTATCATTTCAAACTTGACGAGATACTCTAGATGAGAAATTGGACACTTTGGAGCTAATAGGTGACAAAAAAATAGATAAGATGAACAGTGAAAAACAAATGTTACGAAGAATTGTCCCTAACAACTTGTTTGTGTCATACCACTAAACATGAGTCCCAGACAATTATTTTTACACATGAAGTAGACACGCTAGATGCATAGTAGTTAAACTGGATGTCTGATTTACAATTTTTTGTACAATCTGGGGGCAACATTGAGATAACATAAAAATGACCACAAGTGACAATTTTGCAGAGATTTATGAACTTACGCGTTTGGCCAAAATAATTTTTTGCAAAAAAGTTTCCAATTTAGTCTCAGTCTTATCATTTCACACTCGACGAGATTACTCTGAGATGATAATTGGAGCAAATTTGGAGCTCGTTGGTGACAGAAAAATAGATAAGACAAAAATGAAAAAACAAATTTTTTTGGTACGAAGAACTGTTCCTTCATCCTTCCTGTTTGTGTCCTACCACTGAACATTGGAGTCCCAGACCAAATTATTTTACACACGAAATAGACATGCTAGATGCCCCAGAGTAAGTTAAAAA
>CAJHNH020004103.1:12500-48046 GCA_905116865.2 Candidula unifasciata | reverse complement strand
CCTATCTCACTAACCAGAGACCAGGGGAAAAATAACTGGAAGTCCAAGTTCACATGCAAAAATCCCAAAGATGGCATCCGCCTTGAGTACTGAAAGTTCCGGATTCAGGCCCCGGTGAAGGGCGTGATTTTTTCATGTAGACTTTTTGTAATTCCTCCTGGTCTCTAAGTACTAAGATCGGACAACTGTGTGCATTGTTGGGCACGTAAAAATTCCCTTGGCAGTTGGATATCGAAAAGAGAAGCCTAACGGCGCTTTCAAGGCAACATTTGGGGTTAACAATCTATCAAAACTATTTCAGGATCCTCGCCGGTGATACGGAGTTCACCACTGCGCTGATAATCTAAGACTAAGGTTTGAGTTAGAAGTAAAACGGAGCACTGATGGGCTACTTACTACCCGTGTGCCATGATGTTGATCCGTTGTATAAACCGAACCAAAGTCAGTTGGCTACGAGATACTGACTGACGTTCAACCCTACCAGGACGTCACACCGAGCAATAAACACCCGATGACACAAAGTGTCCCCATTCGGATAGGCATTACACAGGGACAGGTCCCAGAAAACCCATTCAACCCATAGGTTGGGTTATATTAGGGCCCTCGGCAACAGCCATTGTAAGTAAGTAAAGGACTCTTTGCCACGTCTTCAGATGTTTTGGGTATACAGCGCTAGACCTACATTTTATACACCAAACGACACTTGATGAATGATGTGGTCAACATCATGCCGGCCACCTTTACTTCCCAGGACTTACCTGTTACTCACTCAAAGCTTGGTCGACCTGGGAGCCAAGGTCATTTAAAAAAAAAGTCAAGCCCCTGTTAGGACCCGAACTCAAGACCTACCGATCCACAGGTGAGCTTCTAGCCAGTAGACCACGGCGGCTCCCAAACAGCAATGGTAATGCTAAACAAAATTGCTTCTGACATTTGGACCCACTGTACTTAAATAAGGTATAGAATGGCTACGGAAATTGGGACAGAGGGCTTAAAAGGGTGTCCCCAGCGTAAAATCGGTTCTTGAAACTCCTCATCTTAACTGACATGTTTCTTATCAAACGCTTACAGTGTCATCAACCATCTAACAAGAAGGGACCAGGCCACCATTTTTAGACTCAGAATACAACACATTCCATTCACTGGGCATCGTAACAGAATACAGCTACAACACTCCTCAGAGTGCCAGCTATGAAACTACCCTAACAAAACTATTGACGATCATCTCTTTTAGTGACCAAAACTCAGCAAAACTAGAAGAACGCTACTCCCTCCGAGACCAGACAGGTAGAACACCTTGTAGGGAGGAAAAGAGCATTTTGTAAAAACATATAAATTTCACATATAAACATATAAATTTGCTCTGTGTTGAGGAGCAGACAAAGCGCATGGGGTTCATAACGAAGGCGAATGGACGTCGCTTGGTGCAACAAAGACTGGAAAATGATATCACAACGTCTAGTTTGAGAATGGAGGTGGAGGCAGTCACTGCTGCCTTCCGCTGGCTCGAGAATCAGCTGTACACACATGTCGTCATTGTAACCGACTCACAAAGCATGCTGAGAAAGGTGGAGACAGGCATGCTTCATGCGGAGTGGCAAGCATCACTTCAGAGTTTCTGGGTAGTTAACATCCTTTGGATATTTTCTCCAGGTCATGCCAGTGTGTTGGGAAATGAGCAGGCAGATATACTGGCTGGTTCTGCACCACATGGTGGTGAACTGATGTATGACAAGCTGGATATTGTGAGGGCCCTTTGGGAGCGAGTGAACAGTGCCGAGGAACAGATAGATCATTACGGCCTGATGAGAATGGCACAGTGAGGAGTTACAGGGGGATCTGGTTGACGCTCCACACTCGGGGGTAAGGCGAGACATATACAATCAGAAAGTTACTGGTACCATCGCTTGCTGCTGAAGATGGGGACGGAGAGCTTATGAGGGTGTCCCGAGTGCTGTGACATCGATTCTTAATTCAACATTCAACATTTAAAATAAATTTCATTACATGGAATTGGGCCAAAGGAAGAAAGCTCCTGCGCCAGTGGATCGATAGCAACAACAACATATCAGACGCTTAGCCCTTAACCTACCTCCAGTAATTTTCTCCTCTATCCACATCCCCTCTGGATTCCTCACCTCGTGTCGCTCCTGTGCTTGGAATCCTTGTACCGTTTGTACTTCCCTCAAAAACCATACCTTCTCTGAGAGCAGACGTTGCCCATCTTGTCTGCGCTAAATCAATGTCAAAAAGACGACAACTCACTGACATTTCATCCTTTCGGATAGCTACGTGAAAGTTGGAATATCACAGCGACCGGATGAGCCTCAATCAGGATGTGAATTGTCATGATCCTGTTGTGCCATTTTTTATTAACTCTTCCACTATCTCTCTATCTACCGAACTTTTTTAATCAGAATTCATCTTGGTTCCCAGGTGGACCCAGCCTCGAAGGGGAACCAGGTAGAATCCCGGAAAGTAAAGGCGACCGGCGTGATGCTGACCACATCACCCACTAAGTGCCGACTGGTCTATAAATAATAGGTCTAGCCCTATATGCCTAAAATGCCTCAGGGCGTAAGGAGTGTCCTTTACTTTACCCCTCGAACACCTCGTCTCACACTCGGTCACCCTCTCTCTAGCTCTGTTTTCTCTCTCTCCCTCTCTCTCTCCCTCTCTCTCTCTCTCTCTCTCTCTCTCTCTCTTTCTCTCTCTCTCATTCTCTGCCTCTTTCTCTATATCAAAGTCTCTTCTCCCCTATCTTTAACTCTTACTCTCTCTGACTCCACCTCTCCCTGATTCCCACATTTTCTCGGACCCTCCCACTCTCTAACTCTCTCCCTCTCGAAATGTTATCTCCTGTCCTCCTCTCTCTAACTCCCTCTCGAAATCTTATCATCTGTCCTCCTGCCTCTAACTCCTTCTCGAAATGTTATCAACTGTCCTCCTGTCTCTAACTCCCTCTCGAAATGTTATCACCTGTCCTCCTGTCCCTAACTCCCTCTCGAAATCTTATCATCTGTCCTCCTGTCTCTAACTCCTTCTCGAAATGTTATCACCTCTCCTCCTGTCTCTAACTCCCTCTCAAAATGTAATCTCCTGTCCTCCTGTCTCTTACTCCCTCTCGAAATCTCATCAGCTGTCCTCCTGTCTCTAACTCTCTCTCGAAATCTCATCAGCTGTCCTCCTGTTTCTAACTCCCTCTCGCGCGCGCCATTTCTTGTCCGTTTGTGATGTTTTACTTTGCTTAGAAATTTGCACCAAGAAATCTGTATTCTGTTACAAGAAATTAATCTTCTCTTCTATCTTCATGTTATCGTGATTATTGTATGTTCTATTTTGAAGTTAAGATGATCTAAGTTTGTAGCTTGATTTTTACTTTTGTCGAATACTGTCGACTTCCTTCTCTCTCTCTCTCTCTCTCTCTCTCTCTCTCTCTCTCTCTCTCTCTCTCTCTCTCTCTCTCTCTCTCTCTCTCTCTCTCCATGCTAAATTTATAAATCATAATTGCTGTATAAAAGATGAGTGCTTTAAAGGACAGAATGTAGACTGGCTGGGGTCAACAATTTGTAACGCTTTGGAAATAAAGTTCGTTTTTCGTTTTCTCTCTCTATACCTGTGTGCCTGTGCCGTTTTACCTGACTGTTTGTCTCCCTATCTATTTGTTTTTCTGCCTGCTTGACCCTCTATTCTTCTTGTTGTTTGGTTTATTTTTTCATTTGTTTATCTCTCTCTCTCTCTCTCTCTCTCTCTCTCTCTCTCTCTCTCTCTCTCTCCATGCTAAATTTATAAATCATAATTGCTGTATAAAAGATGAGTGCTTTAAAGGACAGAATGTAGACTGGCTGGGGTCAACAATTTGTAACGCTTTGGAAATAAAGTTCGTTTTTCGTTTTCTCTCTCTATACCTGTGTGCCTGTGCCGTTTTACCTGACTGTTTGTCTCTCTATCTATTTGTTTTTCTGTCTGCTTGACCCTCTATTCTTCTTGTTGTTTGGTTTATTTTTTCATTTGTTTCTCTCTCTCTCTCTCTCTCTCTCTCTCTCTCTCTCTCTCTCTCTCTCTCTCTCTCTCTCTCCATGCTAAATTTATAAATCATAATTGCTGTATAAAAGATGAGTGCTTTAAAGGACAGAATGTAGACTGGCTGGGGTCAACAATTTGTAACGCTTTGGAAATAAAGTTCGTTTTTCGTTTTCTCTCTCTATACCTGTGTGCCTGTGCCGTTTTACCTGACTGTTTGTCTCCCTATCTATTTGTTTTTCTGCCTGCTTGACCCTCTATTCTTCTTGTTGTTTGGTTTATTCTTTCATTTGTCTCTCTCTCTCTCTCTCTCTCTCTCTCTCTCTCTCTCTCTCTCTCTCTCTCTCTGAGATTTTCCATTCTTCCACTCACCAATCTGGCAGATGGCACTTAGCCAGTCATATAACTGTCGAACTGTGATAACCGTTCCCTGGCCGAAGCCAAACAGAAATATCTTTTTACAATTTATGTACACGTCGCCAATTTTACATTATATATTTGACATGTCTTGTCGATTTGTTGTGTTTTACTTTGCTAGAACATTTGGTTCTATATTAATATCCTGCCCCCACCTGACGTCACAGGCCAGTCCAATATTTCAGAGGATGGTAGTATAGGGTTTCCCGCTTTCTGATGCTTTTAACGACCCCAAAAAATCTAGAACTGGCCCTAACCCCAACCCACCTACGCCACACGAGAGAGCGCAACCTAGGATCCACGACTGCATGCAGCCTAGGTCCCACGACTACATGCAGCCTACCTACAACCCCCACAAATATTAGACTGTCCCGTGACCTTTGGATTTTCCCTGTTTGTGGTAGGATTTTACGAAAGCACCTAACATTTATCAATAAAAATATGTATTCCGTTACTCGAGAGAAAGGAACTATTCTGTATTTTTCTTATTATTATCGGGATTATCATTATTTTCATTGAAGTAGGCAGCTGAGTGGTCTCGATGTATGGGGTGCTGGAGGTCCCGGTGAAGGCTGGGATTTTTTTCATGTGAACTTCTAGTAATTTCCCCTGGTCTCTGGGTAGTGAGATCGAACGCCCTAGTGTATCGTTGCGGACGTAATAAAATTCCCTCGGCAGTTGGGAATCGAAAAGAGAAACCTAAAAGTGCTGGCCTGGCAAAATTTGGAGTTTAAAAGCTACCTAAAATATTTCAGGATCCTCTGGGAAGTTCGTGCACTGCGCTGAGATTATTCGGATTCAAGTTTGAGTTAGAAGTAGAACGGAGCACTTATGGGTTACTACCCTTGTGCCCTGATGTTGATCCGTTGTTTAAACACAAACCATAAACCTTTCATTGAAGATAATGTGACTTTATCATGTAGCTTAATTGTGTTTTATGTCTGTCTGTCTGTCTGTCTGTCTGTCTGTCTGTCTGTCTGTCTGTCTGTCTGTCTGTCTGTCTGTCTGTCTGTCTGTCTGTCTGTCTGTCTGTCTGTCTGTCTGTCTGTCTGTCTGTCTGTCTGTCTGTCTGTCTGTCTGTCTGTCTGTCTGTCTGTCTGTCTGTCTGTCTGTCTGTCTGTCTGTCTTTCGGTTTTTCTGTCTGCATCCTATGCATCTGTCTCTAACTTTTCACTCACTGTCTTTTATATTTGCTTCTCTTACCCTTGTTTTCCTTATCGTCTATTTCTCATCTTTGTCTCTTTTCTTTGATCCATTGCTATCCCACATCTATACTATTTATGTTTTTATACCCACTGTCCTTCTTTGCTTCTTTCCCTATCTCTGCCAGTCTATGTGTTTAGCTATCTATTCGAGTATTTGTCATTCTACTCTACCCTCTATCACCTGTCTATTCTCACTCGCTCTCTGTCCGCTCCTTTGTCTAATTCTCTCTCTCTCTCTCACTCACTCTCTCTCGTCTCTTATTTACTCGCTTTTTCTATCTCTTAATCTTTGTCTCTATGTTTCTTGGTCAATACCTCCCTTCCCCTCCCCCACCCTTTCACTCCCTCAGTTTTTCTTTTACCATCTCCTTGTCTTGCTTCCCCACTGGCTCACCCTTTCTCGGTCCGCATCATTTTCTATTTCCTTCTTTGTCTCTTTTTCTCTTTGTACCTCTTCCCTTTCCGCTGGCTGTCTTCATCTCACGCTGTTCCTGCCCTAAGATTAACTCCTCTAACCAATCTTTACATCCCTCAATAACGAAATGAGAATACTTTGAAGCTATTGACCTAAGACTCAGTCTGGGGAAGATAGGCAAGAGTTAGTTCCCCTGGTCATTCAACTGTACAAGCCGTATATATGACGCCAGCTGCTGTTTCCGTGGCTTCGTCCAGGTTTCATAAGGTTGTAGTGACAACTTGAAATCTCCAACAGTTTATAATATGGATATATTGAGCATTTGTAGGGTGGCGTGTATAGAATTCCTTTCATCGGCCAGTGACGTGTGGGTATACGGTGACAGTAAAGTAAAGGACGCGGCGTCCATGGATAAGGCGTTGCGAGTCTGACTCGTAATCCAACGTACCGCGATCGAAACCTGAGTGGGCTGCGTGGGTTTTTATCGTGGTATGGGACGTCGCAGTTCGATCCAGCCTCAAATGGGTACCAGGATGGGCTGTCCTGGGAAAATAAAGACGGCCGGCATAATGCTGACCACATTACCCACCGAGTGCCGGTCTGTAAAAATATGGGTGCTCTTCCCATATGCCCGATACGCCTAAGGGTGTGTAAAGGGATCTTTACTTTTACTTTAAAGTAAACGACAATTGTTACGCCTCTGAGCATACTGAGAGGAGCGGGTGGCCGAACGGTTAGAACGCTGGGCTCTTAAGCGGGAAACACAGGTTCGAAACCTAAAAAAAAAAAAAAAGCCTGGGAAATTCTTTTCTGTTGGGGGCAAAATAAAATGTTCACCTGTGGTGGTGACAGCACTAGGAATGCGGCCGTAAATTCTAAGACTCAAACCACCACCCCCACCCCTCTCAAACAGCAAAACTGGTAAAATAAAAGCAGTCAATGGCAAGCACATTGGTCATATAGGGTTAGACCTTAATTTCATAAACTAAGCAGTACTTGTGGGTGATGTGGTCAGGATCGCCCCGGCAACCTTTACTTCCCAGCACCCTGGAAGGTACCCACTCAAGGCTGGGTCGTCCTGGGAGCCAAGGGCAGTTATGAATAAACAAATCTGGCTCTGTCAGAACTCGAACCCACGACCTTCGTATCTAGGAATACAAGGCTAGACCTAAGTTTACTGCTTGAATGGGCACCGGGAGGTGATGTGGTCAGCTTTACACCATCCGCATTTACCTACTAGGACTCTCTGTTCCTCGGCAAGCGTCAAACAGCACCACACTTGGGTGCTTTATCAATATCCTACCCCGAACAGGGGAAATCCACAGGTCAGGAGACAGTCTAATATTTCAGGGGGCGGTAGATAGGCTGCATGCTGTCGTGAGACCTAGGCTGCATGCAGTCGTGGGACCCAGGTTGCACTCTCTCGTGGGACGTAGGTGGGTCTGGGTTAGGGCCAGTTCTAGATGTTTTGGGGTCGTTAAAAGCATCAGAAAGCCAGGAAACCCAATCTTACCACCCTCTAAAATATTGGACTGTCCTGTGACGTCATCTGGTGGTTAGAATATCACGAAATAACCCAAAATTTATACTGAACTAATAACTTCGGCAGCCCTGGGACTGTCACACATTTCTTATTCCGCTACTTTTTAATTTCTACTTTTATAAATTCCTTGCACTACAACATTTCATTGTCCGAAATCACTAGGGGAAATAAGCGCAGTCGATACTGTGTATCACGTTTTTATATACTACAGATTGGGCAAAAACAACAAACAGTTACAGCCAGGAAACAATCTTTTGTAATACAGAGTAATTTTGTAGTGTTGCAGAGGCGATGGCGTGAAGAAAACTTAGAGGGCCGAAGGGGGTAGGATATGCTCAAAGCTCATAATTTTCTAGGCGTACTCTAAAGATTAACATTTTACTGTGCAATAATAAGTTATTGCTATGATAATATTAGAACGTTCAAAATGGACTAATGTAGCGTGAAGGGATGCCAAGCATCAGTATGCCAAGATTGTAGGGAATCACATTGATATACTGTCCTCCACACGCAGGAGTACGAGGGAATGAAAGAGCGGATTTTTTATCTACAAAAGCGATAGCTACGGGAACACTCGAAATGAACAAGGGCAATATTCTGAAAAACACACATGAACGAATACTAACAGAAAACACGAGATTAGATGAAGCAACATGTGCAAGATTGTGTGAACAAGGAATTAGGAGTGGTTCCAGCAAGGAAGGACGTATGAGAGGAAGAGAACGAATCCATTGTGCTAGGGAAACAGTTAGCATCTACACCTTAGGGTATTTGCTGTGTGAGACGGAGCAATTATGGGTATGCCCGATGTACGTGATGTCGATTCTCAAATCGGTAATCGGGAGTAGTTCATGCTGAATTGCAAATAAATATACGATTACATTTGAAATATAATGATATGTATAAGCAAGTACTTACAAAAAGAACGTCTATACACGATTACGGGGAACCACTTATCCCCATTACAACCTGTTTCGGTTAGTTCAACGTTAGTCTCCCCAAACAGAGTAGGTCACTTTTCATTCACAAGTTTGTTGGGCTGGTCGACTTTCCAGAAGGTTACGGGTGTGTCCTGCTCTGTTGTTTGGTTTCTGCGATGTCTTGCCTTTACGTTTTCATTCCGAGAAAGAGAATGCCTATGAAATAGGTTGCAGCACGCTCTGGTGGGAAGGGGTGGGGGGTGTTGTGTTAGACCTAGTTTCTCCATGTTTTTAGAGTGTTAGAAGCTCTGACGTGCTGAAATATACAACACGCGATGGTAACAACGGCATTGAGAACACCCTGTAACCGTGTGCGAAAAGGGGGCGGGGCTCAATGTGCCTGGGCCTCCAAGTTTCTACGACCCTTGGAGTTTTGTAAATGTTGACACAGTGTAGCAAAGTACGTGATAAGCAACAGCAACAACAACAACAAAATAATATCAATTGCTGGAAAAACCCTGAACTAATTGAAATAGCACGAGGAGTGGATGTTCAGGTATTGATCGACACTTGTAGCGAGAAAATAAAGGGGTCTGAGGTAAGAGAGCAGACAGAATAATAAAAATATTTGCAAACTATTGAATGTTTACTAAATGCAAGTTACGTGTAGGGTTCAGGGGAGGAATAAATTCATGGGATTTGATCGATGTTTTCGGCGCAGGAAACAATCTTCAAGAAATAGAGATCAGGCAAGATAATTTTCAAACTGTAACTAAGGTATCATAAAATCAGACGAATGCTAGGAATAAAGCCAGTCTTACATGTCATCAAAGAACAACAAATGAAGTGGTTTGGACACCTAACAAGAATGCCCTGGTACTATCCCCCACAGCGAGCCACACTAAAACGTTACAACGGGTATAGAGCGAGTGGAAGACCTCGGAAAATATGGAGTGATGGCATTAAGAACAGCCTTACAGAAATGAACATCAGTCTTAACAGTGCTCTTGACAGAGCTCATCAACGAACATTGCATCTCCCCCCGACACTTCGATGAGGTACAAGGTGGAAGAGAAGAAGAAGAAGAAGAACTAAGGGACAAAGCGACTGTTATTGACGATCTCACTGTAGAAGCCATCAACGTAACTAGAGAAACAGGAGCGAAATGAGTCAGGCTAATTTCCCAGACTGCCTGGCTAGAGCAAGAAACACCAGATGACTGGCAAACAGCAATAATTACACCGATATGGAAAAAATAAAAGGAGTAGCAAAGAGTGCACTAATTACAGAGGAAAATCACTATTAAGCGACACAAGGAAATGTATGCCCAATTAAATGAAGAGATTAGGACCTTTAGTAGATAAACAAATTTCAGAAGCCCAGATGGGTCTCAGACTAAACAGAAGCTGCACAGATGCATCATTCACATTAAGACAGTAGAAGAGGTAGACAAGAAGAAACCATATATAAAAAAAGTAAATAACACATAAATTAAACAAAGAGGCCAAATTAACAGTCTGTGGTCATTGTTCGCCTCAGATGGAAGAATGGATAGAGAAATCAACATACGATGTGCGAAAGCAAATCAGGTTATGGGACAATAAACATCGCTTTTGCCAAGCCAAGCTAATCTCATAAGAACAGTTTTTGTGTGTGTGTGTGTGGCCGACATTGGGCTACCGGTGCCAAACATGGCCCCTTACTATAACTACTGAGCGGAAAATCGTAACAACAAAGATGCGATGTTTTAGGAGAGTTTCCGATGTAACAAGAAGAGATAAAATCGGGAATAAAGAAATAACAAGAAGACTAGGACTGAAAAAAATCATACAATTCATTAAAAACAACAAATGAGATAGTTTGGAGACCAGACGAGAATGCCCTGGTAACAACTTCTAGAGAGAGCCACACTGAAGAAATATAATGAACACAGAGCAAGGGGAAGACAACGCAAGAGATGGAGCGACATCATCAAGAGCAACCTAACAAAAATGAACACCAACTTGTACAATGCATAGGAAAAAGCGCAGAAACGATTCTTTCATCTACCCAAATCCCTCGCTGAGGTAAATGGTGGAAGAAAAGAAGGAAAAGAACCTAGGTAAGGATATAAACACTTTGCGGACACATCTAGGACAGAGAAGAACAAGGGGTAGTTGAAAAAAGAAGAAAACATGAGAATGAGGAAGAGAACATCGGGTAGAATGATGGGAGGAAGAAGAAGACGACAAAGAAGATGATGATGATGAGGAAGGCGATTGATGACAATTAAGAAGAAGAAGAAGAAGAAGAAGAAGAAGAAGAAGAAGAAGAAGAAGAAGAAGAAGAAGAAGAAGAAGAAGAAGAAGAAGAAGAAGAAGAAGAAGAAGAACCAAAAGAACAAGAATAACTAGAAGAACAAGAAAAAGAACCAGAAGAATAACCAGAAGAAGAACAAGAACAAGAAGAAGAACAAGAAGAACTAGAAGAACCAGAAGAACCAGAAGAAGACCAAGAAAAAGAACAAGAACAAGAACAAAAAGAACAAGATGAACAAGAATGAGGAGGAAGAGGAAAAAACAGAGCAATTTCTATAATTCTACACAAGAAACAAGGAACCATAAAGTAAAAAATTGCTATTTAGAAAAAAGAAAGAAAGAAAGAACAACTTCATTTCCATCGTCCCATTTATCATTCTACGTATAAAGCAAGACGGCTGCAATTACTAGCAGACGTGTTCGCAGACGGTAGTTGATCCGGAGATCCCCGATGTTGGTTGTTCTGCAAAGGGCTTCATTAGTGTCAGAAACCTAGCCGGCACTTCCGATTGACTTGATGCGAATTTGAGGTTTTCTCCTGTCGTGAACGCCTTGTCTATTTCGGACACGAAGATTGCTCGTTTTTTCCTTTCGCAATACTTTCAATCAATCAGGTTTCGTCCTAACTATGACGCTTGACTGCAGTAGATTTGTGAATCTCTTTTTCTTGTCTTGTTTGTATATTTCTTGTTTGTAAACTGATGTTTGTCTATCTCTTTTCTGTGTTGTTATCCCCACTTCTGACGTGTCTATCAATGACTACCTCTTGTCTCGCTTATCGTCACTCAATAATTAAGGTTTTCTGCAGCTGACATCCAACATTTTCTATCTCACGTTCTGACTGTTCCCTCTCAGAGACGGCTTTTCGTCCATCTCTAACTGTTATCCTTCCACTTGTATTGATGCCTACCTCTTATGATCCTCTTTCTTTAAAGTTATTTTCCTACTGTATGGTTTGTTTGATTTTTAATGTAAGAGTGCTTTGCATGTTAATGTTGCTGAAATATTTCATTAATTCATTTATTTGTTTTCATTTATTTTTCATACAGGCTCTTAAGTACCTCTGTATATAATTGTTTTTGTTCGTTTGAATTAGGACCTTTTCTTCCGCATAACGACTGTATAAAATTTTGCCTTTATGCCTGTCTGCCTGTTTCCTTGTCTTTCAAAAGATCTTTATTTCTATCTCGTTGCTTCTGACATTTTATTGTGTAATTTAAAAACAGTAGGGGCCTTGTTGCTTTACATATTTTATTTCCCCCTTCAGGTCTAAATACAGCCCTGCCTTTTATCATTTGTTTTCTGTTCTTCAATTTTAATTCTCGAGAACTACCTTCTAAAGTATTAACAGTTCAAGGATGCGAATCAAACGGCTAGACATCCGGGAAAACCCGTTTTATCTTAGTTATACAGTAAAATAAAAAAAAGTGAAGGACCCTAGTTTTGTAGACCAATAGGTATTTTGTTGGAATATGTGGTCAGCATCACGCCGGCCGCCTTTACTTCACAGGACTGTACCTGGTACCCACTCAAGTCTGCTGGATCGACCTGGGAGCCAAGGTCATTTCTGAAGAGAAAAGAAGTCCGGCTCGGTGTAGCCAGATGGCACAAATATACTGGGGCACCACAAAACGATCACCAAGTAGTCCAGGATGTGTAGTGGGTTATGTGCGAATCGCTCACATTACTGTTTAGAAACTAGAGGATATACCGTGAACTGTACTCTAGTATTTTTCCAGCCTGAGTTCTTTGTGATGCGAGACGGTTGTTTTGAGATTTTTAACTCAGGCCTGGCACAAAGTCCAAAGTCCAAATCGACGAGCAACTAGGACTTTTTGCTAGAGCTTGCAGTCGGTCAACAAAGAAGAAGAAGAAGAAGAAGAAGAAGAAGAAGAAGAAGAAGAAGAAGAAGAAGAAGAAGAAGAAGAAGAAGAAGAAGAAAGTAGCCAGTATGGCAACAACTGAGCATGGAGCTGTAGAGAAGAACGATGACCTGTGTCACTGAACTTGGATTAAAACCGAAGTGACTTATTCTGACCGGATTATCTTGGTTGCCTTTATGCAAAATTTTTCACTCTACGCGTATTTGGATGTTGGCCTCTACGACAGGAGGAGCTATGATAGGTAAGTACAGATTGCCTTTAACGAGACGTAAATTAGGAACATGCGTGTATGACTTGGGCGCTTCGCAATTCTTAAATATCCAGTCCTATTCAGCTGGTGGCAATTTGCACTGATTTCGACACTAAATGCGGAGCACCGATCCTGATCCGAAAGCTAGATAATTTTGGCAACGTTAAAGGTGGACTAAAAAAAACCGTTGATGTATGAAATTGTGAAGCTACCAAATATATATGTACTGTTTTTGCGAATATGGGATAGTGGCTGATCTCTTGGAAGTTGGTTACAAGACATTGAACATGTACTGGCTCTGAAAGGACACACGGCTGGAAAAGTGGTACCTCAGGTCACGTACATAATTCGTTCTTCGACTCAGCTCCCGAACCGAATTGTTGGTGACTTTTTTTAAAGGATCTATGTGTGCGAAGAAAACAATATTAAATATCAAGTAAAACTTAACCTTTGTGGTCAATGTTGCTGGCATAGGTAAATGGTAGAGGAGAATGATGAAGACTAGTCCTTCAAAGGAGAATCCCATTCTGTAATAAGGTCGGGCAACTGTATAAGTATGTCTGGTATTTTGTCTCTTGTTAGTATCATACTGACTGGAAAACTCGACGGACAAGATAAAAGAGTTTAAAGACAACCAGGGTTGAAATGAAACCAATAAATAAGTATTTTGGAAACGAAATAAGAAACAAGATGTTTGAAAAAACCACCATCACTACAACAACAACAACAACAAAAGCAGGAGACTATAAAAATACTTAAAGGCCTTTCGGGCGAAAGAAAAATTAGCAATGTGGAGGCGCGAACAGACAATCATGATCCGTAGTCAACTAGGGCGCTGTCAACTAGGGAATCCTGTCTCGTGAGAGCCATACCTCCCCTCCAGACCGCCACCAAATATTTTTTGTTGAGAAGTCTAAACAGATTTTGTTAACAATGTACAAACATTTTCTCGAAAAGTTTTTGCGCCTGGATGTGTTTTCAAAGTCAAAATACACTTTGTATGCAGAATAAATTAAAACAAAATACATGATGTTTTAACATACGACTGTGAATCGTGGCCAATTAATAAACAAGCCAACCAATATCTTGAGGCCTCAGGGATGTGATTTTAGAGAAGAATCGCCCATGCCAGTCGACAAGGCACTTGATGATGGGGACATGACGTCATTAAACAAATGTGCTCAAAAAGATGTTCTGGGAAAGCTGAAAAGTACCACTTATTCAACAAATTTCTAGTTATAATGCGACTAGGTGTTTGTTTAATTGGAAACCTTGCAATAAATCTTTGGACAACCATCAGTGTGTGTCGACAGTCATTTCAAAACAGTTCTTTATTAACGACAACAAAAATGAATAAATAAACCGAGTATGTCTTCTATTGATTCTGTTTTGAGTGTACAAAATAACTCCACCAGACTACACCCATTCACTGTATTTTGCTTCACAATTGTCTGTAGGGCACATATTTTTATGACGGCATGTATTTCGTTTTACAAATTTGTTCTACACACAAAGTGTGGTGAGACTTTTCAAACATCCTGTACATATAGTGCTATAGTTCAAATGTATTTTTATATGTATTTATCAGATGGCATATTATTATTATTATTGTACTTTAAACTAGGATCAGACTCTTTGAGGTCTACATGTTTTTGCCTACAAATATATATGGCGGGGGAGCAGATGTTTAGGATCTCCCTCCCCAACTCCAACCACCTAAAGTATTTTCTTTACACCATCATGTCTGGTGGGGAGTGACTAGAGGATCTTGCAGACACCAATCTTAGAGGAAAGTCAACGCGGATGTTTACCCAAACTGCTACAAGTATTGTCAGAACTGGAACTGTGCCCTGGCTGCTAAAGATGGGGACGAAGTGCTTATGGTAGTGCCCTTAGTGTCGTGATGTCAGTTTTCAACTCAATTTACTAAAGTCTTTATAACATTACAAAATGCTTGATGACAGTCTACTGAATTCAAGAATCCCCATGTGGGTTCAATGACCCCTTTAAAAAAAAAAAAATACAGAAGGGGA
Source organism: Candidula unifasciata (assembly GCA_905116865.2). Lineage (NCBI taxonomy): Eukaryota > Metazoa > Mollusca > Gastropoda > Stylommatophora > Geomitridae > Candidula > Candidula unifasciata. The sequence continues at coordinate 33,060 of CAJHNH020004103.1, read as the reverse complement.
GTTGTGGATCCACTGCTTTTAAACACAACCAAAAACAAAAATTTCTGCGTAACCTTTACTGGTGTCGGCTCTGTGGCTAAGTCGATGCGAACGCTTCGTGATGCCGAGATGCCGGGCTGCGTGCCATGCGCCATACGTTGGTTTCGACAGTGGTATCAAGAAAGCCGACCGTCCAGACGCAATGGCAAACTACTGGAGGTAATTTTCCTAGAGAAACCACGCAACAGCCAGGGGCTGTTGGGGTCGGTTCTGCAACGTCCTCTAAAAGATACGCAACTAACCTTATCCCTTACAGGTCGTTGCAGAACCAATCCCGACATTGTTTTGACTGTTGCGGTTTTTCGAGGCAAATTTTGTGTTCATTAATTGGCCATTGGACTCTAAACGGTCAGCTCTCGGTACCACTGTCTAAATCAGAGCAAGACAAACCGTCTGCAATTGGGATCGAACCTGACACCTTGGCACTACAAAGCGGATTCGCAACGCCTAAGCCACAGACACCGACAAACACGTATTAAAAGGCGTATATATACGAGTTTACTAAAACCGGGTGTGTTGACCCGAAAGCTACAGATATCGCAGCAAGCCACAACACAAACATTCAAACCCCCACCCCTATCCCAACCCCCACCCGACCCTGTTTTAAGTAAGAACTCAGTAGAAGAAGCAGACGACGAAGAATTCAAGAACCCCCGCGCTCAAGGAATGCATGTTAGATTGGCGGGAAAGCTCGAATAACAATTCCATATTTCTGTTTGACGTGAGGAATTAGGAGATAGATTATTTGTCAAACAAACATATGAGCATTACTTACCTGTAGGCAGGTCGGAAGTGAAACGTAAAAGGGATATAGGTAAAATAACTGTGTTGTTTCTAAGAGTTCCCCCCCCCCCTTCCCTACCCCTTCTTTGTCCTAGAAAAAAAAATGTGCAAGTATTCACAAGTCGGCTCTGTGGCTAAGTCAATGCGAACGCTTCATAATGCCGGGTTCGATCCCAGCTGTGGGCCACGCGCCTTGCGTTGGTTTCGACAGTAGTATCAAGAAAGCCGACCGTCCTAAAAGCAATGGCAAACTACTGGTTTAAATTTGCCTAGAAAAACCATGCAACAGAGGGTTGGTTCTGCAACGTCCTGTGAAGGATACTCAACTAACCTATTCACCACATGGAACGAATTTCTTTTATCAATCGACAACCCGAGACGCTGCCATCGTAAAATATCCTTTGTTTAAGAATCATATTTCTAGCTCTAAAAGTTATAATACTTCGTTTACAAACGTACTGAATTCCAAGTTTCCCATCATTCCCTCTTAACGGAGACTGGAAGGGGGAAAAACATCATTAGGGAAGGCTCAGCCATGTACCTAATGAGCATCGAAGACCTAACACAGGTGGCAAAGAACCGCCAGACACGCACGAAGAGCTATGACCTCTACCCTAAGCACCGCGACTAAGCTCAAGAAGAAAGATGTGGCAGATAAGAAGTCTGAGGTGAAGGAAACAGAAGAAGAAGAAGAAGAAGAAGAAGAAGAAGAAGAAGAAGAAGAAGAAGAAGAAGAAGAAGAAGAAGAAGAAGAAGAAGAAGAAGAAGAAGAAGAAGAAGAAGAAGAAGAAGAAGAAGAAGAAGAAGAAGAAGAGGAAGAAGAAGAAGAAGAAGAAGAGGAAAAAGAAGAAGAAGAAGAAGAAGAAGAAGAAGAAGAAGAAGAGGAAAAAGAAGAAGAAAAAGAAGAAGAAGAAGAAGAAGAAGAAGAAGAAGAAGAAGAAGAAGAAGAAGAAGAAGAAGAAGAAGAAGAAGAAGAAGAAGAAGAAGAAGAAGAAGAAGAAGAAGAAGAAGAAGAAGAAGAAGAAGAAGAAGAAGAAGAAGAAGGATGGAGAGAAGAAGAAGTAGGACAAGGAGGAGAAATAGAAAAAGAAGAAGAAACAGAGACAAAAGGAGGATAAGAACCGGACAACATAAAAGAGATAAGAAAGAGGAATTAGGTAAGATAATAATAAGGCTAAAGGTTGAACAAGAATACACTACCCCTGATTCTGGTAAAACAGTGTTATAGTTTCAAACATCACACTCCCTCTTTAAATACTCTTGATTTTACACCCACAATCTTGGCAGGTGCGTAATTAAGAAACGAACGCACAAACAGGATGCACAAGGATTTCACATAACAAAAACATTGACAGGAGATATATACATCTGAACAAATTTGGATAATTGAACTCAGGAATTGGGTAGCCACAGAGAGCAGGGTTGAAGAAATATAATTAACACAGTCAAGGGGAAGACCAAGCAAAACATGGAGCGACGGCATCGATAAAATCTTAAAGAATTGTTCATTTTTCGTTTAAAGATCATTTTCATCACAAATAGGACATGACCATAAGTGATTCGATCTCCTCCTAAGTATCTCTCCAAGTGTTTTTAGGCTAACAGTCTCAATTCTGTGCTGGCTGATGTAACGACGGGTCGCTTCCTCATGGTTTTCCTGTTTCGCTGTTTCAGTTGGTACACCCAGGGTATGCAGTCTGCACATAAAACAATCATTCTCCACAAAAATGAAAGCTTCACAGCGTTTAATATCTCGTATGACATTGTTGATGTTTCTCCTGTTATTAGATGGCCCATTCGTGATAGTCGCGCTGCCTGCAAGGGCGTTTGCTTTATCATTAACTCTCACACGAGCATGATCTAGATCAAAACTCAAAGCAATTTTGCCACATACTGCTTGCTGCATCAGAGAGAGCCACAATTTCCGTATATGCCCAGCCTTGAGCTTCTGTAGCATGCTCACTGAGTCAGTAAGAAAGCATGTATGGGTGAATTTCTGTTTTAAGCCATTCTAGGGCCTTTGTCACAGCCATGACTTGCAATGTCATACTGCTGGTGGTATTAGCAAAGGGTCCATTGTCTTCTTTTATGGCTTTTCCTTGAGTTTTTCGCGTCTGAAGAATCACCGAACCATATGTAATAGAGTCCTCCATTGATGTGTGCTCCTCCACCAATGCTTTCACTTCTGACTCAACTTTTGATGACGTCAAATCACGGCATTGTCTTGTCGGGTTGATAACCATCACAAACTCATCGTCATCACCAGGTGCCTTGCCGACTGTCGTTTGCGATCATGCCTCTCCATAATCTACGATCTCCTGCAGCATGTATCAGTTCGTGTGCCGACACACCTCCATGCCATGCAACAAGACTGTCAAGCATCTTCTCTCGTTGTCTTCCTCTGTCCCTTTTTCCACAGATCTTTCCAGTGGTCACAACATGTTCTATTTTCCCTCTTCTCATAACATGGCCGAAAAATGATAACTGTCTCCTTCTGATGTCTGTGATAAGTTGTCTTCGGGCTCCCGCCTCTTTCAAAACCTCTTGGTTGCTCTTTTTGGCTGTCCAAGGTATTCTAAGCATTCTTCTGTAAAACCACATCTCCAAGGCCTCCAGAAATTGTTTGGCCTGCCTACCGATTGTCCAGGATTCACAGCCATATGTTAAAACTGAATTTATGTAGCAAATAAGAATTCTTTTTCTAAATCTCAATGACAAGGATATATTGCACAAGATGTTTTTCATTTTATAAAATGCAGTTTTTGCCTGTCCTATTCTGTTTCTTGTATCAGTTATGCATCTTCCATCTGATGTTATCCGTGTGCCCAGATACTTAAATTTATGTACTTGTCCTAAAATAACACCATCAACTTTTATAACACACTTAGGAATAATTTGTTTCTTTGATACCACCATTACTTCTGTCTTCCCATTATTCAAACTGAGGCCCATTCTTCCACTTTCTAACACCACAATGTCTATCATTTCCTGTAGTTCTTTCTGACTTGTTGCTATCAAGACTGTGTCATCAGCATAACGTAAATTGTTTATATTGTGCCCACCAACCACAATTCCGGGCATACCAATTAAAGCTCTCATTATATATTCACTGTATATTGAAAACAAATCAGGTGACAGTACACATCCTTGTCGTACGCTCCTCTTTATGCTTTGAAATGTACCTAAACAGTTGTTAATTTTTATAGCTGCTATTCTTTATTATTCGTAAATCTTTCCCATCAATGTTTAATTTTTCTAACAGTTTGATTACTTCTTCTTAATGCTTCACACAGTCAAATGCTTTTGTATAGTCTATGAAGCGTATGTACAAATCAGTCTTTACTTCTATAGCTCTTTCTGACAATGTCCTTAGGATGTATATGGCATTGTTTGTACATTTTCCTTCTACAAATCCACATTGTTCATCGCTGATTTCTGGTTTAATTTTGTTTCTTATTCTTCTCATAATTATTCTCAGTAAAATCTTAGTCATGTGACTCATAAGACTTATTGTGCGATGGTCTTCACATTTTATAGTGCCTGGTTTCTTAGGCAGAGCTATAAATATGGATTTTAAAAGGTCATTTGGAATATACCCACTATTATAAATATCATTTAAAAGTTTAGTTATTATTTCAATTCCAAAAACTCCCAGTGCTTCGATTTCTTCCAGTAAGATGTTGTCTGGCCCGGGTGCTTTTCCTTTCTTCATATGATGTATTGCATCCTCAACTTCTGCAGTCATTGTTGGTGGACCATCATTGTTGGTCTGCAGTTCTACATTTGGTCTATTATCATCATACAATTCCCCTATATACTCTGTCTATCTGTTAATTATATTACTGTGTCCCATTATTAAGTCACCATCTTCTGATTTCAAACATCCAGTGCTGTTACGCGTCATCTTTCCTGTTAACATATTTATCTTTTAGTACATGGAATGTTGGTCTTTCCTGCTGTTTTCCCCAATCTCTGTACACATTTGATTCAGCCAGGCTTTTTAGCCACTTTGCATTTGTTCACTATTTCTTTTTGTATTCTAGAGTATTCTTCTTTATCATTCTTTTTCTTCCTTCTTTCATCCATCAACTGCAGAATTTCGGTAAACATCCATTTCTTTTTTGCAACTCTATTGGTTAGTAGGATTGTCTCTTTAGATGTCTGCTGAATTGACTCACGCAACATATCCCACTGTTCAATAATAGTCTGTATAATTTCCATTGCATTATACCGGTTTTATACAGTGACATTGTACCGGTCCTTAATTTCTTTATCCGTTCTAAGAATTCCTAAATTTAACTTGATGTTCTGTGGTGTTTTTCTAATGTTCTTTAGTTTTATTCTAATTTTTCCTACAACTGCAACATAGTCACTAAAGCAGGTCTAGTTCTCGCTCCAACTAAGCTGCTCCTGAATCTTCTTGAAATCAAAATATAATCAATCTGATTGCGGACATTATCACCAGGACTTTTCCAAGTCCACAATCTTCTAGGATGGTGTTTAAACCAGGTGTTACCTATTATCATGCTGCGTGACTCAGCCCATGCTATTAATCTGTCACCTCTCTCATTCTTTTCTCCTAGGCCATAGCCACCCGTTATTCCGTACACTTTTTCACTTCCTATTTTCCTATTTTCGCGTTGAAATCTCCAAGTACCATTGTTACTTCACAATTTTTGCATTGATCAACAGCCATGTCTAACTCGTCATAAATGTGTCAATATCTTCCTCTGAACTAACTGCTTTTGGGGCATAAATCTGTACTAAGTTGATGTCAAACGGTCTGCCGCGAAGTTTTACTAACAGTATATCTGATATTGTCCAAAATCCTTTCACAGTTTTTGAGTTCTTTTGATCCAAAATAATACCAACTCCCTTACTATATTCTTTCCCACCCGAGTAAACAATTCTGTACTGATCTAAATACTTTTCACCTGCTCCTGGCCATCGCATTTCACTAATTCCTAATATGTTGATGTTCATTCTTTTCATTTCCATCTTGATGTTATCCAACTTTCCGTTTTGTACGAGTGTTCTGACATTCCATGTACCAATGTACATGATGTTTCTACCTCGGGTATCACCCGTAGAACATGATGCTCCCTACCGGATGAGGTGATTCCATTGGAATCCCCATTCACGTCGTTATCTGAATGTGTATTATTTTGAGGCATGATTTTATATATATATATATATATATATATATATATATATATATATATATATATATATATATATATATATATATATATATATATATATATACAAGAGAAGCTCACGCCTTTTTCTTCACAAGGTATTCTTTTGGATTCATTTGACTTCAACTGTTGGAACATACATTTAAAAGAGAACAGGAACAGCTAACACTATTTTCAGTAAGACAGAACAAATATTAACAGCTAGAGAAATAATCGACACATTAAAAAAATTACAGTTGTCAAATATTATGAATATTCAGTACTGTTGTATGGGTCGGGAACATGACAATGAACAAACAAACAGAACGTCAAGCGGAGTCTTGGAAGAGAAGATTGTATTCAATGGAAACAATAACAATCAAATACATGAGTTCTGGAAAAACTGCCAATGAAAAAAAAAGAGATTATGAAACAGAAATGACACACCCCAGCACTCGGGGCATTCCCATGCATGCTCCGTCCTCATCTTCAGCAGCCAGCGCATAGTTCCAATACTAATAGTACTGGTCACAGTCTTGTTGAATGTCAGTCTTGTTTTTCCTCTGAGTGTAGTGAACCGGCCAGCTCCCTTGGTCACACCCAGGTGCCTCATTCTCTCCAGGCCATAAAAATCTTCTTTCTCTACTGATTCCGTTGCTTGTTCCCAAAGGGCCTTGACCACATCTGCCTTAGTTAATTATATATAGTTAATGAAACACACACATGAGAGGCAATTGACATAGACTGGCTACATTAAAATACATAACACTCTTTTAAAACCATACTGGGGGGGGGGGGGGGGGGGGGTTAAAAGCAAGAGAACAAGTGGTAGACAAACATACAAGTGGGAGGACAATATCAAATGATGGGAGAACGGCAGTCTGAGAGTACTGACAAGACAAGAGACAGAGAGTGTTGGGGATCCATGTCGCCAACCTTAATCGTGGGGACGGCACCTAACTGAACTTCACGTAGAAAATTATTGTTTACAATTTTGCGATTTGACAGCGACTTTCATTTTCCACAATACTTGTCTCTTTTTCTAGATCTTTCCATGTCTTTTTGTGTATTTCGGAGGGTCTGTCTGTCTGTCTGTCCGTCTGTCCGTCCGTCTGTCTGTCTGTCTGTCTGTCTGTCTGTCTGTCTGTCTGTCTGTCTGTCTGTCTGTCTGTCTGTCTGTCTGTCTGTCTGTCTGTCTGTCTGTCTGTCTGTCTGTCTGTCTGTCTGTCTGTCTGTCTGTCTGTCTGTCTGTCTGTCTGTCTGTCTGTCTGTCTGTCTGTCTGTCTGCTGACCCTCTGTCTGTCTTTGTTGTCCTGTTTTCTCTGCTTACCCGGTGTGTGAACATGAATAGCTGTGTTACTATCTGTCAGCTTTTGTCATTCGTGTATATTTTAAATGTGTGTGTATGTGTGTGTGCGCACGCACGAGCTCATGGCGTCTGTGTCTCTGTCTGTTTGCTTGTCTGCCTGTATGTTGTTCATTCTTGTGTTCTCACAGTTTTACCATTAGCTTGCTTCTTAGTCTGTCTGTCTCTCTGTCTGTTTTACTGTCTGTCTGTTTGTCTATCTATCTGTTTGAAGCGCCTCACTTTTCTGCCTGCTGCCTGATCACATGTGACTGTTTGACTGTCTGCATATCCTGACAAAGCTGTCTTTCCTCGGATTTTGTCTACGCTCGTGGCGTCTATCTGTCCGATTTCAGGTTTTTCAGTTTTTTACGGGTATAGCCATGTGTACCTCCGCTACTGATTGTTTGTCCCTCCGTCCATTTCGCATTCATGTTCGGCTGTGTGGTAAGTTGATGCGAACGCTTCGTAATGCCGGGATGCCGGGTTCGATCCCAGCTGCGGGCCATGCGCCTTGCGTTGGTTTTGACAGTGGTACCAAAAAAGCTGACCATCCAGAAAGCAACGACAAACTACTGGACGTAAATTTGCCTTGAAAACCCACTCAACAGCCAGGGGCTGTCAGTTTCTGTCTGAATGTCTTCCCCGTGTGGGTTCTGGCGCCCCATTGTGAATGTGTGTGTGGAGGGGAAAGGGTCGCGAAAGAAGAACAGACCGACTGTCCCTCTAACAAGCATGTTGTAAGAATCTTCTAACTATGAAGTTTGATTCGAAGTTGGAGAGACGAATAACCAACAGTCGGCATGTATATAACGCAACTTCTAGAATAAGACTCAAGTCCAGAAATAGACTAACAACCATAATTTTACAGCCGGTAAAAATGAAGAAGAATGCATGTCTTTTTTCATACCCATTTTCTCTTTCATTCTTCACCTGCTTATTTCTTCCTCTCTTCATTCTTTTTTTTGTGTGTGTCTTTTTATCATCTCTAATCCTTCTTTCTTACTCTCGTCCTTCTCTTGCCTTTCTTTCCTCTTTAAGTAATTTATCTTTCTTCGTGTTCACGTTTCAATGCATTTAAAACAGGTTTCGAATCAATGGATCCAATCAAACTGCACGTCACAATGATGCATACACGTAACTATTATGTGGTAAGAATCCGTTCTATCTAACAATCTCTTATTGCCCTAACAAGTTTTATCTGCCGCTCCCCCACACCCCCCCCCCCCGCGCCTCTACTCCACTCCCCTCTATTTCATAGGTTTGTGCTGAGATCGTTCTCTGGAATTTAATTATTTATAATTCAAATGTTCCGTGTTAACATTGCTAACCTTAGTTTTTAAAACGTAGTGGGACAAGCAGATAAGTTTGGGATATTCTAAATGATTTAGGTGCAGATCCACAACAATGAAACAATGAAACGCTTGTTTTTCATAATCATCATTATCATCATAATATCATCATCGTCGTTGTCTTCTTCCTTTTCTTTTCGTCTTCTTCTTTTTCTTCTTCTACTTCTTCTTCTTCTTCTTCTTCTTCTTCTTCTTCTTCTTCTTCTTCTTCTTCTTCTTCTTCTTCTTCTTCTTCTTCTTCTTCTTCTTCTTTTTCTTCTTCTACTTCTCCTCCATATTCTCTCCTTTCCCTTTCTCCTCATTTTATTCTCCTCCTCCTCCTTATCTTCCCATTCTTGTTCTTATCTCCATGCGCCTTGTCTTAGGTTTTTGGCACGTTTCATGGTGGTTTACAGCTAGGCTTCTTCTGCATCTTTTGCCTTTGCCCCCTGAAAGAATAACTGGCTCTTTCTGTTGCGGTTTGCAGCTTGTCTGTGATAATATCCGCCGTTCGGCCCAATAGTCTGGTCCCAGCAAACCCGTAATTATTCGGCCCTTATAACAGACATTTTAAGCGACAGAAATCAATTCTCTCAGCCCGACCCTTCAAAACGGGTCCTGGAAACCTTGCGCAGTGTTCTTCAACCTATGTTTTGCTGCCCATTAGTGAGCCTCCAAATTATTAATCATTGACTGATATAGCTATCAGATTGTTGGTCATGTTCTCTCTCTCTCTCTCTCTCTCTCTCTCTCTCTCTCTCTCTCTCTCGTTCTCTTTCTCTGTCTCGCCCCACCCCCGCCCATCCCCCGGCCACCTCCGACTTCTTAATAATGTAAAAAGACCTTGCCAATAATAATAATAATAATAATAATAATAATAATAATAATAATAATAATAATAATAATAATAATAATAATAATAACAACATAACACAGAAATTGTACTGACATTATTACAAATAATTTAAACAGGTTAAGAAATTATAGGGAAGAGAGGAAAAGGGGTAAGAAAAAGAGCAATAGTTTATGTCAGCTTTACAAAACCAATTACAATGAACAAATAAAAGAGGCTGCGGCGATTAGCCTTCATCAGCAAACAAGACAACACATCACACACACACAGACACATATATATATATATATATATATATATATATATATATATATACACACACACTAATTATGATGTAATAAGAAAGAGACAAACACTGTTCTTTGGCCACATAATGAGAAGAGAGCCATTGGAGAACACTATGATACCTGGAAAGATCAGTGGGAAAAAGGGATAAAGGCAAACCAAGAGAGATGATGCTGGATGGGCTGAAACGATGGCATAGAGGAATATCATCAAGAGAGCTGTTCCAGGCAACCAGGGATTGTGTTCTGCGCTTTGTCTATCAGAAACGACGCTCTAGCCAGGCATGAAAGAATTCCTTACTACTAGGCTGGCTTTAACGAATAAACTATGGTATACATTTATTATTTATTCTGTACAGGGTTATATGTCAGGTGGGCCCTGAAACAATTTTCCTCGTTTTGAAAAGGGACATATATGAAAAGGCTGAGAAACACTGCCTTTAGCGAATGGCGATCAATTCCTATAGAGGAACACATGCCATGAATTTCAGCCAGACAGGTTTACGTCAGGATAGACCGTACACCGGACATGTGAACACGAAGCGGCGTGCCCTAGAGACCTGGTAACAGTAGACGTGTTATTGATGTTTTAGGAACAATGTGCTGTTGGTCGTGGTGACCGTGGGCTGCAGCATCCTATTTGGCACCCTGTCTTTAAGTTGTAATATTTACTTTCTTCTTCTTCTTCTTCTTCTTCTTCTTCTTCTTCTTCTTCTTCTTCTTCTTCTTCTTCTTCTTCTTCTTCTTCTTCTTCTTCTTCTTCTTCTTCTTCTTCTTCTTCTTCTTCTTCTTCGTCTTCTTCTTTTTCTTCTTCCTCTTCCTCTTCCTCTTCTTCCTCTTCTTCCTCTCCCTCTTCTTCCTCTTCCTCTTCTTCTTCTTCTTCTTCTTCTTCTTCTTCTTCTTCTTCTTCTTCTTCTTCTTCTTCTTCTTCTTCTTCTTCTTCTTCTTCTTCTTCTTCTTCTTCTTCTTCTTCTTCTTCTTCTTCTTCTTTCTCATGTTGCGTGTGCATCTGGTTTACAAACCGGAATCATTTGTATGCAGACTGCTGGTTCCTTGCCTCAGGCAGATGCACTCCGACTTTGAAGGGAGCTCCCAATTAGTTGCTTCTTACGAAATTCTTTTGGGTAGGCAGTGGATCTACTCTTGTTGTCCCTATAATTGGACCCCTAAACCCACAAGGGGAGTCATGATATTATATGATATGTTAGTGATTTTGTGCACTGTCTACTTCATCATGTTAAAAAAAATAAAAAAAAGCAATAGCCACCAAAACCAACCAACCATGAACAATTGGAAAGATTAAAAAAAAAGAAACAAGAAATGCCCAGCCAGCCGAGATGAGAGGGAGGAAGAAGGGTGGTGATGGGGGGGGGGTGGGGGGGGGGGGGCTCTTCTAAAAGAGAAGGAAAGATGAGGGAGCTGGATTTTCCGCTTAAGAGTCTAGCGTTCTAACCGTTCGGCCAGCCGCTTCTCATTATTATAAGAAGAGGGCATTTATAAACAAATACGTGTTGTAGGCCCTACAGATTGTGAGGCCCTAAGCTTAGCTTAGTAAGCTAATGCCTAAATCCAGCACTGTGTGTATATGTAACAAACTGTCATCATCATCCTCATCATCATCAATTTTCACTTCTGCCTTTACGCGTTGTTGGGAGGAACACTTTGCGATCCATTGTTTAATGGGCAGCAATGGCTTTTTTTCTTTCCGTGTCGACGTAGAAGCTCTTTAATGTCATCAATCCGTGTTCTCCTAGGGCGGCCTCTTTCTTTCATTTCAAATCTTAACATGTGTAGTTCCTGCATCAGTAGTTTTTTTGGCTGCATTCACACCATATGACCAAACCATTTGATCTTCAGTTTATCAATGAATTTTCACCATGGTGTTGTTCCTACAGTCTGTCTGATAATATCATTTCTAACTTTGTGACGGATACGTAAAGTTGGGAATTTTCTCAGGCATCTCATTTCACAGGTGTTAATTTTACATATGTTCATGATCATCATAAAGCAGGTCCTTTGCAGAACGTCGTTTTCCTCTGCCTAAAAGAAACTCGGTCTCTCGCCAGTTCTCCCGCCTCATGTACTTTTATACTCAAGGAGTTACTTATATCCTGTGCCCATCTTCGTGTCGGTCGGCCCCTGCCCCTCCTTCCTGGTACCATGCCCTGGTAGCACAGTGCTGGTGTTTCTTGGCGCTCACACTTATGTTTAGATGTCTTAAAAAGTTGTCGGCTGGTATATAAGTGCGCTGGCTCGTTGGCATCTTGTTTCTATTTCCCGATCTATTCTTCCGTCTTCCGAGAATATATTTCCTAGATATTTAAATTGTAAAGGTAAAGGTGAAGGTAAAGTCAGGAGATGTAAACCAACGTCATTGCACACGGTTATAAACCATAAGTGCTCTGCCACCAGTACGGACAGCTGATAAGAATTGTCCGCCTGTGTCACCGTCCGCACGTAACTCTGTAGCTACAGCGACGTTCATCAATTTACCCCATAGTGTCAACTCTGGTACCCATTTCCTAGAGGCTGGGTGAACCCCGGGAACCGCCCGGTTTCGAACACCGTCCGTGGGCTGCAGCGAGTCGCAGCTGGATTTGACGCCGCTTAACTTGCTTCAGACGATTACCGTTAAACCTGATAATAAGAAGAACTCCACAAGAGAGCATGTACAGCAGGGGTCCACTCTTCACAAGTAGAAAGATCCCTCGTCGACTATTGTTTCAGCCCGTTACCATTCCTATACACTCTCGGAAGGTGGGCAGACCTGGGTCATGACTCCCAGGCCCTAATCTTCCCTGCTGCACTTTACCGGATGTTCTCGGACAGGGACACAACGATATAGTGATGTGTATCGGACTTTGAATTCTGTTGACCTGCACTAGATCAGTGTAAAAAACAGTTTTAAAAAAAGGTTGCTGCGTATTCTTCACAGGACGTTGCAGAACCAACCCCAGGATTTTTTTTTTTTTTGGCTGTTGTGGTTTATCTAGGCAAATTTATATCCAGTAGTTTGCCATTGCTTTCTGGACGGTTGGCTTCTCGATACCTCTTTCAAAAACAATGCAGAGAGTAAGGCCTGCAGCTGGAATCGAACTCGGCACATCGATATTACGAACCGCGTTCGCAACACCTCAGCCACAGAGGTAATAAGCAGTAAACACACATAATAAACAGTTTAAACAAAAAATATTTGTCTTTCCCGTTGGAAAATGAAAGTGGTGATTAAACCCGTTATGTGCACGCTTGCCATTACAGACAACACTCGTGACACAAAAACCAGCGTTATTACTGTATTTGAACAGACGACGTGACGTCATGAAGTGACAACACCGGGCGGCCCAGCCGCTGTTGACTCTCCTCAGTCATCAGGGCTGACGAGAAACATGGTGTAAGCTCCCAAGGAAAAATACAACAGAAGTGGAACCGGCTGAAGCAGGGAATAATCGCCGCAACCCAATCACCGGCTCACGCAACACACACGGACTTAACGATCACTCGCTACTGGGTTCGGTCGACCTACACTTCTGTCTTGCCTGCCACTCGTGCACGTATTTTTAACAACAGGGTTGGAGATGTAAATAGGGAACGAGCGAGTGAGGCGAGGAGACAATTTCATACATCGAATGTGAGTTGAAATTTGATTTTTGCGTTTAGACGTAAATACTAGTTAAGTAGTGGTGTTTTAATATCAACGTCGTCTGCAAAGCGAATTAGTCTAATGGCGCAGTGAACGATACGTATTCGGATTTCCAAATCAATGCGGATTAAAGTGCATTCAATCCAGCATTACATAGGTAACGTATATGATATTATGAATCATATTTGTGCTTCTATTCAACAGGGATAATTTTACAAGTGTGTTGTAGTTTACCAGAATGGCTAATGTTTTTACCAGTTTTATACCGAGCCGGCGATATAATTATATCACGTATCACTTGTGTATTTCTGATTTGGTCTACTTTCTTTAGGTTGTGCGTGTGTTTGCTACTGTTACCTGGCAGCTTTCTATTTTAGATATATTTTGTCTAAAAACGAAACAAAAATTTTTTTTTATATAATTTATGAAACATGTTTAAACCTATTGTTTGCATGACGCAAATACTATTTTCCTGTGCATGCGTCAGTTATTCCCTTGAAACTAATTTTTGATTCATCGGGCCTGCGTTTTGTATCTTGTTTGATGTACTTTTGACATCAGTGTAAAACGTCTTTTCTACTTGTTAAACAAGATGATACATTTCCGATGAGCTTTTATAGATGTTACACGTGGCATGTTCTAATACATTAGGGTACAGGAACTTAAGTTATTCTAGCGCATTATTTGGAGTAGCCATTATGTGTGTTCTTCTTCTTCTTCTTCTTCTTCTTCTTCTTCTTCTTCTTCTTCTTCTTCTTCTTCTTCTTCTTCTTCTTCTTCTTCTTCTTCCTTTTCGTCTTCTTCTTCTTCTTTTCTTCTTCTTCTTCTTTTCTTCTTCTTCTTCCTTTTCTTTTTCTTCTTCTTCTTCTTCTTCTTCTTCTTCTTCTTCTTCTTCTTCTTCTTCTTCTTCTTCTTCTTCTTCTTCTTCTTCTTCTTTTCTCCGGCTTTGGGCATACTGTTAGATCGAAAGCTCTGGTTCTGATCTTGTCGCCTCTGCCATCTTACCGGAAGTCGATCCCCGCTTCTATGCATGAGAGCCCCACGGTGTAACCACTCGGTGTGACCTTTTTGTATAACCACTAAATAATAATTCACATTGAACAATGCGAGGGCTCTTGTTTTTATTATAAGGGAGTTCAAGAAAAAAGCATGGGTTGAAGGTGTAACCATTCGGTGTAACCACTCGGTGTAACCACTCAGTGAGACCTTTTTGTGTAACCACTCGATGTAACCACTCGGTGTAACCACTCGGTGTAACCACTCGGTGTGACCTTTTGGTGTTACCACTAAATAATAATTCACATTGAACAATGCGAGGGCTCTTGTTTTTATAAAAAGGGATTTCAAGGAAAACAGCATTGGTGTAGCAGCTAGATCAGTAGTACCCAGGTTGTTTACACATTGCACTATCATGTTTTAAGTTGCAAAAAGTAAATATTTTCAGCTACGTGATGTATCGCAGACATTTTTAAATACCGTTTATTACTGCTATTGTGGCTGCTGATGCCGCTGCTACTACTACTTTTAACACCACCACACTACCATCACTGTCTATACTATCACTACTGCTGCTACTGCCGCTACTACTGCTAGTGTTACTGCGACTTTTCATACTATTGCTACTATGTCATCCATAGATTGAACACCTATCAGTACCAACACCGCCACCAATATCACTACTACCACCACCACCTATAACACTACTACTGTAACAGCGAATACTGTCGCTGCTTTTTGAATATCATTGCTACTACTACTACTACTACTGCTGCTGCTACTACTACTACTACTACTACTACTACTACTACTACTACTACTACTACTACTACTACTACTACTACTACTACTACTACTACCACCACCAACACCACCACCACCAACACCACCACCACTACTGCTACTGCTACTACTACTACTACTACTACTTCTACTACTACTACTACTACTACTACCACTACTACTACTACTACTACTACCACTACTACTACTACCACTACTACTACTGCTATAACTACCACCACCCCTACTACTAACTACCACTACTACTACTGCTGCCACTACTACTACTACTACTACTACTACTATTACTACTACTACCACCACTACCACCACTACTACTACTTCTGTTACTACTACTACTACTACTGCCACCACCTCCACCACTACTACTACTACTACTACTACTACTACTACTACTACCACCACCACCACCACTACTACTACTACTACTACTACTACTACTTCTATTACTACTGCTACTACTACTACTACTACTACTACTACTACTACTACTACTACTACTACTACTACTACTACTACTACTACTACTACTACGAGTACTACTACAATACTACTACTACTTCTGCTGCTACTACTGATGCTACTGTCATCGCTGCTGCTACTTCCAATACTACCAAATTCATTGCTATTACTACAATCAATAATAATTATTATTATTGATGATTATAATATTATTATATATGTCTAAAATGCGCTGTCCTTGGCCAAGGAGTTGCGAGTCCGACTTGTATTCCCAAAGTACCGCGAACGAAACCCACTGCTGGCTGTGTAGATTTTTATCGTCTTTTGGGACGTCGCAGGTCGACCCAGCCTAAAATGGGTACCAGGATGTGTGTCCTGGGAAAGTAAAGACGGCCGGCGTGATGCTGACCACACTACCCACCTAGTACCGACTGGTTTGTTAAAATAAGGATGCTCTTCCCGTACGCCGGATACACCTAAAGAGTCAAAAGGGACTGTCTGTCTTAAATTTTGAAGATTTTCTTACAGTTTGTTAAATTTCGACTTCATACATTCTAGGCAGAGACATTTAAAGTAAGAGGTGGCTGCGTGGTCTCGGGGCAGGGTATCCACCTCGAGTGCTAGAGGGCCCGGGTTCAATCCGGAAGGACTGAGATTTTTTCACGTGGACTTGGAATTCTAGTAATTCCCTCTGGTCTCTGGGTAGTGGGATCGGACGCCCGTGTGCATTGTTGCACACGTAATAAATCCCTTGGCTGTTGCAAATCGAAAAAAGTAGCCTAACGGCGCTGTCAGGGCAACATTTGGAGTTAGAAAATCTACTTAAAGTATTTCAGGATCCTCACCGGTGCCACAGAGCCTGTGCACTGTGCTGAGCTTCTTCGGACAAAGACTTGAGTTAGAAGAAGAACAGAGCACATATGGGTGAAATGATGTTGGTCAGTTGTTTAAACCTCAAACTTCATTTAAAGTAAGGAGCAAGTATATAGGAAACTACATTATTATATATTTGCATAGGACGGAAAGTTACTTTTTATCCGAGAGTGCTGAAAACAAAATCTGGTTGATCAGGATGTCTATGATTTTTGCATGGTTGGGTTTGCATTACAGTTGAGTTGAGTCAAGAATCGACATCACAACACTTCAGGCATTCCCATATAGGCGCTGCCCCCATCCTCAGCAGCCAACGCAGAGTTCCAATACTAATGGTGCCGGTCGTAGTCTGGTTGTGTGTCCATCTTGCCTTTCCTCTGAGCCTAGTGTGCCAGCCGACTCCAGATGCATCATTCTCTCCAGCCCATAATAATCTAGTTTCTCTTCTGACTTCGTTACTTCTTCCTAAAGGACTCTGACCACATCTGCCTTGTCATGTATCGATATCGCGACATAAATATGGGTAATTGAGTCATTAAGGCTACATACCTGGAAAGGGGTTGGGACAGAGGAAAAGGAATGGGGAGGGAGGAAGAAAAAAAATAAAAAGAAGAAATTTATGTTTGACTGTGGGAAAGGGGGCGAGGAAAGGAGATACAAACAGTATTTGAAAACCACTGTATTTCAAGTTTCTAATTTACACCTGCTACCAATTACACATAGTTACACAATTAAGAAGAGTCTGGAGGCAACTGAGATGCGGTTCTTGAGAAGAATATTGCGAATACCTTAGACTGCTAGAATAATTAACAATGATTGCTTGGAAATGGCTAACGAAAATAGAACATAGAAAACTATATACAACAATGAAAAGGAGTCGAAGTTCTGAGGTCATGTGATGAGAAAAGGAGCACTAGAAAATATCGTGACGATTGGAAAGATCGCTGGTAGAAGAGGCAGGGGCAGACCAAGAGAAATGATGGTGGGTGGCCTAAGATTGTGGCATGGAGGAATATCAATACTGGCATTGATCTAGAACACTAAGGACAGAGATCTTTGGAAATGCATGAATTCCTAGGCCAGCTCCAAGGCACTTGATGATAACACAGTTTTACTTTTGCTTAGTTTTTTTTAAATCTCTCCCTTATTTAGTCTGTACATTATGGACGGTTGGTCTAATACAGGGACAGAGAAATTAGCTCCAGATGTGACAAAGCTAATCAAATAATGAGCCAACTATCTCCCCTGTTGACACACAAGCAGATACCTCGGAGTACTAAAGTGAATCTTATCAGAACTATTTTTTGGCGAACACTATGCTATCAATGTCAAACATGAACACTTACATCCTCCAGTGAACGTAAAATTGTGACAACAGGGGTGAAATACCATAGAAGAGCTGCAGGAATTTCAGGGAAAGACAGAATACGAAATCATGAAATGCTAGGAATAAAGCTAGTCTCACAGGTCATCAAAGAACAACAAATGAAGTGGTTTGGACACCTAAAAAGAATGGTCTGGTACTATCTGCCACAGCGAGCCACACTAAAACGTTACAACGGGTATAGAGCGAGTGGAAGACCTCGGAAAATATGGAGTGATGGCATTAAGAACAGCTTTATAGAAATGAACATCAGTCTTAATAGTGCTCTTGACAGAGCTCATCAACGAATGTTACATCTCCTTCCCCCCCCCCCTACACTTCGATGATGTACAAGGTGGAAGAGAAGAAGAAGAAGAAGAAGGAGAAGGTCTAATACAGTAGTTCTCAACTTACCTAATGCCGCGACCCTTTAATACAGTTCTTCATGTTGTGACGACCCTTTAATACAGTTCCTCATGTTGTGGCGACTCTTTAATACAGTTCCTCATGTTGTGGCGACCCTTTAATACAGTTCTTCATGTTGTGGTGACCCTTTGATACAGTTCCTCATGTTGTGGCGACCCTTTAATACAGTTCCTCATGTTGTGGTGACCCTTTAATACAGTTCCTCATTTTGTGGCAACCCTTTAATACAGTTCCTCATGTTGTGGTGACCCTTTAATACAGTTCCTCATGTTGTGGTGACCCTTTAATACAGTTCCTCATGTTGTGGTGACCCTTTAATACAGTTCCTCATGTTGTGGCGACCCTTTAATACAGTTCCTCATGTTGTGGCGACCCTTTAATACAGTTCCTGATGTTGTGGCGACCCTTTGATACAGTTACTCATTTTGTGGCAACCCTTTAATACAGTTCCTCATGTTGTGGCGACCCTTTAATACAGTTCCTCATGTTGTGGTGACCCTTTAATACAGTTCCTCATGTTGTGGCGACCCTTCAATACAGTTCCTCATGTTGTGGCGACCCTTTAATGCAGTGCCTCATGTTGTGGCGACTCTTTGATACAGTCCCTCATGTTGTGGCAACCCTTTGATACAGTCCCTCATGTTGTGGCAACCCTTTGATACAGTCCCTCATGTTGTTGCGACCCTTTGATACAGTCCCTCATGTTGTGGCGACCCCCCAACCATACAATTATTGTCGTTGATACTTCATATGTTCTTTTAATATGTGTTTTCCGATGGTCTTTGACGACTCAGTGAAAAAGCATTTCGCAGTCTGACGCCAGACTGCCAGACAGACACACTAACCTTTACACTAACTAGACCGCCTCCGCTTCTAGATGGTAATACCATAAAGAGGCGGTATCACTGGTGTCTGGTCGATAGAGCAGGGATCGACGCGGAAAAGTAAACAAGTCCCACACACTGTCACGCTCAAGGCGTGCGCGCGTGCGCAGCCGAAACATGTAAATGTCACGGATGTGCAAAGAACAGACATAATATCGTTAGTATGGGTGTGGAGACAGTCATCATTTTTCGGCCATCGTTATGAGAAGAGGGAAAATAGAACATGTTATGACCACTGGAAAGATATGTGGAAGGAAGGATAGTGGAAGACAAAGAGAGGAGATTCTTGACAGTCTTGTTGCAGGGCACGGAAGTGTGTCGGCACACGAACTGATCCATGCTGCAGGAGATCGTGGATTATGGAGAGGCATGATCGCCCACGCCAGTCGGCAAGGCACCTGATGATGATGATGATGATGGGTATGTATGAGAATGCCTACTTGTCATACAGACAGGCACACACATACAGTACAGAAATATGCCCATATATTAGTTAGTTAGTTGCGTATCCTTTACAGGACATTGCAAAACCAACTCTAGCATTTTATGGCTGTTGTAGTTTTTCTAGGCAAATTTACGTCCAGTAGTTTGCCATTGGTTTCTGTACCGTCGGTTTCTTGATACCACCGTGGAAACCAACGCTAGGCACAACCCCTGCAGCTGGGATCGAACCTGGCAACCTGGCATTACGAAACGCGTTTGCAAAGCCCAAGTCACAGATGTCGACTTCGACCACATATACTGCTTAAAAAAATATGGAAGGCCCGGCTCGCTAGCGTAGTTGGCTAAACCGGGCTGCGCGATGACCGGGTGACAAACTCCTTGTGGTCCGGGTTCACGGCCTGGGGTAGGCAGAAAAGCCACATTTCTTCCAAATTTACGGCAATCATCATGGAATCAAGACCGAAGGGTTGCGATATCCATAAGTGTTAACAACTCATGGCTTCTGGATACTTGGAAAAAAAAAAAAAAAATCATAAACTGTAGGCAGGTACTTTGCTGGAGAAAAACAAAATCGTTTCGTTCAACCAGTATCCCCGAAAGGGGAGCGTTAGGTTATAATTGTGACTTCAGTTTTGTTCGCACTATGAATTCTTTAGCAGTGCACGCCATCAAGAGCCATAGAAAGGACTCCTACAGTGTTTATGCCATCAGAGGAGACAGATCCATAAACTGACCCGACTGGCGACGAAGTCGTCTATCGGCGAGCCAATAGGCCACCCCGTCGCCGATGATGAAACCCATAATTATGTAATGTAGCGTTTTTTATTAGGTGGAAAATCGGTGCGATCAAGCTCTA
>CAJHNH020004103.1:0-7500 GCA_905116865.2 Candidula unifasciata | reverse complement strand
AGAGGACGCTTGTGTCCTTTTCGATCCCGGGAGGTGACTGCTTCGCAATTATCTAAAAGACAATATTTGTTGCAGTATTCAGTGATATTTTGCTGCACTTTTGCCTTTGTGCGTGTAATACTAACTTCAAAAGAACTTCGATAAACAGGTTCACGATTATCGGTATGTCCGTGCTATCTACACAAGATGATACTTGTTTAGAGGGTGAAATTTGGGCTATCCTCCGAATAACGGGCACAAAAGATGGCGGCCAATGGCGGCCACAAACAGGGCCTCAGTCACGTGTCAATTGCGCACTTTCGGCGATTTAATTTGCCGTTTTTCGGCGGCTACCGCAACCGCCGAGAGTCCCCCACGCTGCTCACGCGGCGTGGATTGGGGCCAAACTAGATGGCTAGGACTCACGAGCAAAGCTGCAGGAGATGCGGTAGATGCTGCTCGTGAGTCTTAGCCATCTAGTTTAGCCCCATCCACGCGGAAGTGGAAGTGCGCAACTGAAACGTGACTGAGGTCCTGTTTTTGGCCGCCATTTTTTCCCCCCGATCACTTCTGCTTTACTTGTGTGTCTGTCTGCCCACGGCCAAACTTTAGTCTAAAGTTTGGCCATGGTCTGCCTCCCATTCTCGTTCATTGTCCTTGTTATCGGGCAGCCACATAGTGTAACGACTGGACGGCTCGCCTGCGCATGGGAAAGTCATCGGTTCGGGTCATGAGGGTACCGGACTTTTTTTAAACATGACCTTGGCTCCCAGGTTGTCCCAGCCAGTGTTGCCACTTTGGATGTTTTACATCCAGATCTAGATGTTTCCCCTTGCATTTAGATGGTGTTTTTGACGTTTAGATGTTTTCATTTGGAGTGAATTTATCAAATCTAACCTAAGAAACAGGATGAAATTTGACCTCTTAAATGCTATCTTGACAATAAAATTCGGCCTGATAAGAGTAAGAAAAGGCTGTTCCACTTATCAGCTCCCTGATTGGGTATTGAGAAATTGGAACAGCTAAAGAATTCTAGAGTCATTTTGGATTTGAAGCTTCAACTTCATCATCCAAGCTAAGTTTATCCGGTGGATCTTGTAAGGCAGACTTCGGTAAAGATGAGGATATGGTTCTATAGGGTAAGTCATTTCAATTGCTATGTAATGTGTGACTCTTTCCATTTGGATGTTTTTTCTAGATGTTTTCCACGCAAATTCAGATGATTTTAGATATTTTTTGACTCGTTTTGGATGTTTTTTGTCAAAGAAAAGTTGCAGCACTGGTCTCAGCCTTGAATTGGTATCAGGTAAAGTCTTGGGATGTAAAGGCAGCCGGCCTGATGCTGACCACATCGCCCACCGAGTGCCGATTGGGCTATAAAATTTAGATCTAGCCCTATATTCACAATACGCCTGGGGGGGGGGGGGGGGGGGGTTGGTTAAGGGTTCTTTGCATACTTTAATTATCATTATCATTATCTTCACGATCACTATCATCATCATCACCATCATGTTTATCATCACCCCATCATTATCATCTTCATCATCATCATCACCACCGCAAATACCACAATACCATTTACAACATCTTCATTATCCCCATACTTTTGTTTACATTGTGTCATCATATTCTTAGCTTGCTAATAATTTTTAATTTTTCTTCGAGCATATTCTAAAGTTGTTTTTAATGTTCAGTTTTTGTCGAGCATATTCTAACGTTAATATTATTGTCTAGTTTTTGTCGAGCATATTCTAAAGTTGCTAATTAGTGTTTAGTTTATGTCGATGATGTTTATTATTACACATTAAAAATGTACGACGTCAGAAGGGCAAAATATTGAAGCCTTTATTGCCAATTTCTAACCCTCTGAAAATTAAGTTCGTTCGTTTCCTGTCTGTTCTATCATATCTACTATCAAACAGAATATACAAGAAATTCAGCTTCTGAAGCCTTTTTTTTTTTTCAAAGCTATCTTTTCCCTTTCAACTGACTCCCACATGAAGCTCATTTCCACAAAGCGTTTGGTTTCTTCTTTACAGAACAAAGCTGTGTGAGAGAGTATATATTATACTTAACTACCACGCCTGGAGAGAAACCTTTACATTCCTTTCAACTTATCATCATTATCAATTGCCTGGCGCGCATGAATAGGAGACTCGACAATGTGCGAACCCAAGCAGCCTATCAATGACGAGGCGTGATCAGTTCGCACGTGTAAGCGGTTCAGACAGAACTCAACGCTAGCAGATGACGGTTCACCGAAGAGGGTATCACGTGATATTTTCTTCTCGTCGCTTCGCAGTTGGGATTATGCGTAAGAAGATAACATCATTCTGTTCTTGTGCAACGGATCAACATTATGGCACAAAGATAGTAAACCACAACTGCTCCGCTCAGCTTCTAATTCAAGCCTGAGTCCGAAGAATCTCAGCGCAGTGCACGAACTCCGTAGCACAAGCGAGAATCCTGAAATACTTTGGGTAGATTTTCAACTCCAAATTTTGCCTAGGCAGCGATGTTAGGCTACTCTTTTCGATTTCCAACTGCCAAAAGTATTTTTTACGTGCTCCATAATACACACGGTCGCCTCATCATACTACCGATAGACCAGGGGAAATTACTAGAAGTCCACGTTAAAAAATCCCAGCCTTCACCGGGGCCTGAACCGGGGACCTCCAGCACTCGAGGCAGACGACATACCTCGAGGCCACTCAGCCTCTCAGTGTACTGTCAGTAACTGGTAGCTCTCACGTGTTGTTTCTGGACAAGTAGTGTTAGAATGCAGCTAACATTCTTTTCGTTATGTTAACATTGTTAACAGGCTGTACCTGCTCAGTAGGACATAAACCTACTTATATGAAATAAATAGTAAACAGTACTAATAAATAGTAAACAGTACTAATAAATAGTAAACAGTACTAATAAATAGTAAACAGTACTAATAAATAGTAAACAGTACTAATAAATAGTAAACAGTACTAATAAATAGTAAACAGTACTAATAAATAGTAAACAGTACTAATAAATAGTAAACAGTACTAATAAATAGTAAACAGTACTAATAAATAGTAAACAGTATTAATAAATAGTAAACAGTACTAATAAATAGTAAAATAACGCATTTTGTTTTCCTTTTACATTCGAAGGCTGTTATAGTACTTCACTTCAGAGGTCCAGGGTAGTTGGCATCCTTTGGATATTTTCTCCAAGTCATGTCGGTGTGTTGGGGAATGAGCAGACTGATAGATTGGTCTGTTCTGCACCACTTTGTGCTGAACTGATGTACTACAAGCTGGATCTTGTGGGGGTGCTTTGGGAGCGAGTGAACAGTGCCGAAGCACAGATAGATCATTACGGTCTGTAGGAGGAGTTACAGGAAAATCTGCCGACGCTTGACACTCAAGGGAAAGGTGAGACGGATATACAATCAGACAGTTACTGGTGCCATCGGAATTGGAACTCTTCGCTTGCTGCTGGAGATGAGAACACAGCGCTTATGAGCGCTATGATGTCGATTCTTAAATCAGCATTCAGCATTACAGTGCTTAGGATTTTTTTAGGGGTGGGGGGGGGGGGGGGGGGGGGGGGGGTTCTTTTGTGATCAAATTTAGTTATGTTGTGCGTGAGGGGGAGCGATGGGGATCTCGCCATATACTCAAGGATAAAGCTACCTGATAAAGGCTGCAGACTTTTAGTCTGTACCAGTGGTCGGCAAATCGCGGCTCGCGAGCCCCATGCGGCTCTTTAGCGACATGGATCTGGCTCGGCCAGTCGGCCACAAATCAGTTCTGGCTCCGAAAAAACATGGTTCTTCAAAACAAATGTGGCTCTCAACAAACAAATGTCATCGTCCTGCTGTTAATTTCTTTGGCTCTTTCGACTGAAGAGTTGGCCGACCTCGGATCTATACCAACTCTCTCATTAAACGGGTTCTTAAGTCTGCCCTTCAAAGCCACGATTCCCCTTACAACTTACTCTAACAGAAAATGCATTTCTAAACAAAATATGTCACGTCCGCCCACTACTTTGCAGGATTTATTTGCTGCCACACCTTAGACTCAAATCAGATTATGCTCCTTGAGTTGTCGAATGCTCCAAGAGCTTGTCTTGAAAACACAAAGGTAAATAACTCAAAGCGTGTTTACGCGCTTCTTTCCTTGGAGGAGGTAATTAAGTTTCCTAAAAACAGCATGATAAGGCTGGTCTGTTGTTTATTTGGTGATGTTAACTAGAACATCGGCGTATCAGCTATCCCTGATGTGTCGAGGTTTGGGTATGTACGCCTGATTTATATTATTAAGAAAAGAATGTCATCCAATACGGCGGATATACTGTTTATTAGCTGACTACAATTCATCATCATCACCCCGGAACACTGTGTGTCGTTGGGTCACCAATTTCTGTTGCTGTCTGATCAGCTCTCTCCACCTTTGGCGGTCAGTTGCGATGGCCTTCAGGATTGCATGCCTGAGACCTGGACTTCTAGTATTCCCCCCCCCCCCACCCCCCAACGACGCTGCTCGGGACAAAATTTGAAGTTAAAAATCTACTCAAAGTATTTCAGGACCCTCGCCGGTGCTACAGAGCCCGTGCACTGTGCCGAGCTTCTTCAGACTCAGACTAGAGTTAAAAGAAGAAAAGAGCGCTTATGGGTTACAATCCGTCTTCCATGATGTTGATTAGGTGTTCATAACCTTAAACCTCAGAACCTCTTTCCCTCTACTGAGCCCTGTAGTACTGTTTTTGAGAGGCCGTTAGATCTTATTACATGTCCATACCATTGCATTTTTAGCCCTTTTACTATAATTTCACAGTTGCATAGTTGCCAATGTGGTGTATAATCATATGGCGAACCTCTTCGTTTGTAATGTGGTCTCTGTATGGACTGCCAAGATTTTTTTTCTGAAACATCGCATTATAAATGCTTGCATCTTCCTTCCAAGTTTAGCTGTTGAGGTCCACCTTTCCACACTCATGTGTAAATGTACTAGTAGCTTGTGCTCTGAGCAATCGAATCTTAGTTTTGCATGTCATGCTTTTGGATCTCCATAATTTTTGCTGCTGGACAAGGACTGATGTTTTTAGGCAATTCTGGACATGATTTCTTATCTTGACCCTTGGTCATTTAAAATGGATCCTAACTATTTGAAATGATTGGCTTGTTCTAATTTGTGACCTGTAACGTACAGATGGATTATTAGTCATTATATCTGATTTTCTTATACCATGCAGGATTTCCTGATTTCCATGCCATACTTGGTCAATGTTCCATCGAGCTAGCGGATTTACAAGCGCGACTAACTCTTGTTCTTTCCAGGCCTTGTTCTGAACTAGCTCCCTTTTTGTCAGTTAAACTTAACATCACTATGACCTTGGCTTAAAGCTGCTCTGTACTACGTATGAGGGTTTTGTCCATATTGTAAAATTTTCATAGTGTCCCAGAGTGGTGCATGCCATACTCTATCAAAGGTCTTTTTGAAATCGATGAACACAGGGTATAGATGTTTTTGGTGCTGGCGGTATTGCTTTGTTAACATGAGTAATTTAAATATCTATTCGACATCGTTTCTTCTGACAACAATTAGCCCTTGAATCCCCCCCCCCCCCCCCCCGCCCCCGCCAATAATTAGACTGAAATATAATTTCGTCGCTCATCTTCTGAGCTGAGTGCATGGAACAGCACTGTGAGCTCCAGATTTTTTTAGATGCTTTTAGACTGTACCAAACGTGGTTTGTATTTGGGAATTTCAGATTCAGAAAAAAGCAGGTGTCCTAATGCTACAGAACTGGGGATGGCTTATACAATTAACTGCGTGTGCTACATTTGATGTATTGAAGCTGCTAGTTCCATTGATGATAAGCTGCTTTTCTTTTATTGCACTGTTCGTGTTGGCACATCTGTTGGCTGTCCAATGCATTTAATGCACGTATGTGCTGTTTGTTTTGCTGAGACTACTGTGTGTGTTTTAGTTTACCATTAAACTACAGACATGAGTTTATTGGTTCCTGTGCAGAATAGAGGGAATTAAATGGTGTAATAGAATCACCAACAAAGAGCTTTGGGAGAGAACTACGCAAGCTCCAGTTGACCAAGAGGTAAAGAAAATACGCGGGGGTTGGATAAGACACACATTGAGAAAACCGGAGAACAATATAACTAGAATGTCTGCACTAGAACCCACAGGGGCATAGGAATAAAGGAAGGCCAACAAATACATGGAGACGGGAGCTGAAGAAAAAAGTTAGAAACATGGGGATTACATGGGGAGAACTGCATGCGATAGCAAAGGATAAAACGACTTGTCGTGAGTTGGTTGAGGACCTATGTTCCATTGGAGGCTAGGCAGGCAGAAAAAGAAGACTGTATGTGTTAATCATTTTTTTTTTAACAAGGGACTGTGATATCCATTATGCGTGGTTTTCTTCGGCATATATTGGGGGTGGGGGGGGGGGGGGGCTATAAATGGATAAATTTGGGTTTGATATCGGAATTATTAGTACCAGCTTACCTGATTATTTTCCTAACCACAAAAAAATAATGACAAAGATCGATCCAATCGGCTATCAAGACATCCATTGCCTCTTACCTAGCTGAAAGGCTCTATAGGTCGACCAAAGGTCTCCATAATGAAAGTTGGTTACATTAGATCTCCAACTCGCTCTGTCTCTTGTCTTAGTTGTATACGTTCAGACTGCTGTTCGTCCATCTCTTGACCTTGTCCTCCCACTTGTAACGTTGTCTACCTCTTGCTTTCTTACCTGCGACATTTGTCTCCAGTATGCTTTTTATGTGTATTACAGCTGTTAGTTTCAACTCTCTCTTTCTCTCGTTTTCTCCCCCCCCCCTGTCTCTCTCTCTCTCTCTCTCTCTCTCTGTGTCTCTCTCTCTGTCTCTCTCTCTCTCTCCCTCTCTCTCTCTCTCTCTCTCTCTCTCTCTCTCTCTCTCTCTCTCTCTCTCTCTCTCTCTCCCTCTCTCTCTCTGAATTTCTTTCTGTAATTATATTTTCATTCCTACTCTTTCCAAACTCTTTGTATTTTGTGTGTGTCCCCGGCAGAAACAAATCTCAAATTGTTTAAGGACCACACTTGCAAATAGTATTATTAGCTATTATTTGGGGAAGTGGGGGGGGGGGGGGGGGCGCGCTGTGTGGTCTCAATGTATGATGTCCGCCTCGAGTGTTGGAGGTCCCAGGTTCAAGCCCTGGTGAAGGCTGGAATTTTTTTCACGTGGACTTCTAGTAATTTTACCTGGTCTCTGGATAGCAAGATCAGACGCCCGTTTGTATTCTTGCTTATTTAAAATATTCCTTGGCAGTTGAAAACCGAAAAGAGTAGCCTAACAGTGCTGCCCGGGCAAAATTTGGAGTTTAAAATCTACCCAAAGTATTTCAGGATCCTCGCCGGTGCAACCGAGTTCGTGCATTGTGTTGCGATTCTTCAGACTCAGGCTTGAGTTAGAAGTAAAACGGAGCACTTATGAGTTACACTCGTGTGACATGATGTTTATCTGTCGCCTAAACC
>CAJHNH020004102.1:0-48085 GCA_905116865.2 Candidula unifasciata | reverse complement strand
ATGAACTACAGGAATTACACGTGTTACTTCTATTTTTTCTTCTGAAAATAAAAACATATAGAACATATATATAATACTTACCAGCGAATACTTTGCAGAAGCGTTGTCGATGGAACCAGTGTACGTATATTTCTTGACTTCAACAGGCTGTTCCATAAAGATTATTCGGTGTATGGCCTGGTAGATGGAAGCACCCATTTTGTAATGAATAAACATTAACAGCCAATGAGATCAATAAGGTGCCGTCTCCGCAATGAATGTTGGTTGTAACAGATCTTCAACATACTTTGTTGGCAGGCAGGCGGACAGGCAGGCAGGCAGGGGCGGGCGGGCGGGGGGCGGACGGCGGACGGACGGACGGGCGGGGCGGGCGGGACCGACCGACCGCCCGCCCGCCCTCCCGACCGACCGACCGACCGACGGACGGACGGACCGACGGACCGACCGACGGACCGGACCGACGGACCGACCGACAGGTAGATAGATAGATAGATAGATAGATGGATGGACAGATGGATGGATGGACAGACAGGATGGACAGATGGATGGATAGATGGATAGATAGGATGGATAGGATGGATGGATGGATGGATGGATGGATGGATGGATGGATGGATGGATGGATGGATGGATGGATGGATGGATGGATGGATGGATGGAGGAGGATGGACGGACGAGACGGAACGGACGGACGGACGGCACGGACGGACGGACGGACGGCTAGACAGGACAGACGAGACAGACAGACAGACAGACAGACAGACAGACAGACAGACCAGACAGACAGACAGTAAGACAGACAGACAGACAGACAGACAGACAGACAGACAGACAGACAGACAGACAGACAGACAGGACAGACAGACAGACAGACAGACAGACCAGACAGACAGACAGACAGACAGACAGACAGACAGACAGACAGACAGACAGACAGAAGACAGACAGACAGACAGACAGACAGACAGACAGACAGATTTTCAGACAGACAGACAGCAGACAGACAGACAGACAGACAGACAGACAGAACAGACAGACAGACAGACAGACAGATAGATAGATAGATAGATAGATAGATAGATAGATAGATAGATAGATAGATAGATAGATAGATAGATAGATAGACCTGGATAGATAGATAGATAGATAGATAGATAGATAGATATGATAGATAGATAGATAACAGACATTCTATTTTGAGACTAGCTGTACCCGGCTACGCGTTGCTGTGGCCCACCCCACCCCCCTCAGAGGAAAGAAAATATCTCCAGTCAGTCCTGTCTACCCCCCTCCTCTTCACCTGACGCAGTCATATCTCCCTCTCCGAAGGATTGAAAAAATCATCACCTGGCGAAATCATTAAAATAGAAATTGTTAAAAATATGAACTTTAAAATAATATTTTAAGCTCTCTCAGCTAACTGTGTCTGGCATAACCCCCC
This sequence comes from Candidula unifasciata, assembly GCA_905116865.2. Classification (NCBI taxonomy): domain Eukaryota; kingdom Metazoa; phylum Mollusca; class Gastropoda; order Stylommatophora; family Geomitridae; genus Candidula; species Candidula unifasciata. The sequence goes on along the minus strand of CAJHNH020004102.1, from coordinate 46,644 downwards.
CCCTCCCCCAATCATATCATCTTCTCCGAAGGATAGGAAATTCACCGCGTAACGAAATATTGTAACTAAATTGAGCTTTCCATCCGTGTCCACCCCAACTTAAATATGTACAGAGAAGTAAATGTAGCCAGTGTAACAGCTACCACATCACCCATCAAGTACCAGTACTACTGCAACCACAACCACACCACCACCATCACAACAACAACAACAAAAACTGTCACTACAGTCTGTATAGGTCGGTGTAGAAAAGAGGAGTTAACGCCGTATGCTGTCGCCACGGACTATTTAGTTTGATTTTGCCCCGGACATAGGGAAAAAAATAACTTCATCACGTAACCAGTGATGGAACCACAGTGAAAAGTACACTATACTCACGAATAGCGGAGAAAAATACTCCGCACCTGTCATCTCTCCCTCTCCGAGGGAACGATTTTTAACTGACCTTGGCATCCGTGTCCACCCAAACTAAACTGGACTGTAAGCCGTCTTAGTTAACAGTTTCTGTCATCGCCGAATAGTTTTTGATCGAGAAGCGTCGCGGGGAGGCTAATTAGGACTTAACTAAAATCGGATGTCTTTGGGCGAAAGGCGCAGATATCGCAGCCTAGCTGTAAACCACAACACAGCGTGGCAACCACCCTTTTAGGGGGAAAAGAACAATTATCACCCAGCAGGTAATCGAACACCGGTCACCTGAGTGAAGGATGACAAACTTACAACTATACAACCGACGACTGAAGAGTTTAGGTCAGATATCGCAGCCTAGCTGTAAACCACAACACAGCGTGCCAACGGCCCTCTCGAGGGCGAACGAAGATTACCCGTGACATGACCATTGAGCATCACGTCGCCGCTGTCGCAGGCTACCTGTAAACCCCAAAACCTAAAAAGGCGTAGATTTCGCAGCCTAGCCATAAACCACAACACAACGTGCCAGCCGCCCAGTTTAGGGCTAAAAGTAAAAAAATCACCCAGAGGGGAATCAAACGCGGGTCACCTGCACGATAGGCAGAATAGCTACCAACTAAGCTACCAAACACTCAAACAAATAGTGAAAATGAAATTATATGATAATGCAAAGTTCAATAAGAGCTCAGCAGTCAAATATGGCCAATCACATAAAAACAAATCCATGCCGGCAACGGAACAAATAATGATTTGGCAGTTGCTGGAGCTGCGTCGTTTGTGGTTTGTGCGATTTTCTGACAAAAAATCACGCTTTGAGTCAAAGGCAGCGTTGTGTGCAAATTTGAAAGCAATCGGTTCAGTAGTTTCTGAGTTTTTAGCTTACATCATCAGAAAATTAACATTTTTATTAACATAGATTGAAAGACACATGCTTTTGTTAATTGCATCCCCTTACCTTACGCAGAAGGAGGTTATGAGAGAGAGAGAGAGAGAGAGAGAGAGAGAGAGAGAGAGAGAGAGAGGGAGAGAGAGAGAGGACGGGAGGGAGAGAGAGAGAGATTAGCCACAGTAAGCATACGTAATACATACAATATTAACAACAGCACAGACGGACATTGATTTTCACAAAGCCGCATCTATCATAAACGGGGAAGCACATTTATAGAAAACCAAACAATAAAACCTTTGCTTCTTGTAACAAGGAAAATGGTGAAAACATAACTATGTTGGCAAACATGGAGGAAATATAACAGGTTTTACATGGCAAATTTAAAAATTAACAATAGGCCATGTATATATACATATACATATATATATATATATATATATATATATATATATATATATATATATATATATATATATATATATATATATATGCTATTTTTTTTTTTTTAAACATTCTATATGTCACTATACATTAGCATTTCCCAAGCGTGCTAAGGCCTCCAATACAGCAGACTTCCCGATAAGCACGAGTAATAACAGCAACCCGATAAAAGTGCATGGACAACAACAACAGCAAAAGAAATAGGCAGGTACAGTGTCAGACAGATGCCGACAAGGGTACAGTATTTCGACATCGCTACAGGACAATCGTCGACAAGATTCGAGATACCAGCTAAGTGATTCTGTGTATTTGTGTAGTATTGTTTGATTTATGTATGCGCTGATAAAAGCTCCTAAGCTGCAACGTTCGCGTTTTGTTTGTGTTTGTTATATTCTGAATACATGCTGCAGGAGGTCGTGGATTATGGAGAGGCATGATCGCCCACGCCAGTCGGCAAGGCACCTGATGAGGATGACGATATTGTGAAGCTCGCTGATACACATTTCGTTCGGTTTTATCTCTTTTCTAGGATAATCGTCGGCCTCTGTGGCTTGGGCGTTGAGAACGCGCTTCGTAATGCCAGGGTGCCGGGTTCGATCCCAGCTGTAGGCGATTTTGCAGCATAACGTCTTGTGTTGGTTTCCACAGTGGTAATGAGAGCTGACCGTTGAGGGGCAATGACAAACTGCTGAGCGTAAGGTTTGCCTACAAAAACCACAAAAGCGACAGCGACACCCCCCTCCCCCACACACACACATACTAACATAACACTAACACACATACACTAACACATACACTAACACATACACTAACACATACACGTACACACACACAAATGTTGGGATTGGTTCTGCAACGTCCTGTAAAGGATACGCAACTAACTTAACAGGATTATCGCCCTCTCTGATCTAGTCTCCATTATGCCATTTAGCCCCAAACCGTCCAATTATTTATTTATCAGCGCATTGTCTTTTTTTTTGAGTCGCTCACTTTTTACGAGATAAGGCCCTGCACCCCCCCCCCCCCCCCCCCCAAATTTTTTTTAGGAGCTAAGACCCTCTGCCCCCTTTAAACCATGGATAGGAGTTATCTTTTTGAGTTTTTTGGTTATTCAAATCAGTAAACTCTGCAACATCCGACGCCGAATGTGAGAGAGGGGGAAGCCGGATAAGACAGTTCTATAAATAACACCACCCATATCTTTAAAAGATACTGCTTATACCAAACCCCGCTTCCATTGATTTTTTATGACTTCTTAATACATTTCGGTACTTTATAAATCTTTCTTATGTATTCTACTAACCTCAAGCAAGTTGATATGTTTAAGTACTTGGGTACCCTGATAACATCAGATGGAAGATGTATTAAGGACGTTAATTGTCGAATAGCTGAAGCAAAGGCAGTATTTTACAAAATGAAGAATATTTTATGCAATCTTTCTTTGTCAACTGAGACGAAAAAGAAAACTCATAAAAGCTACATAAATCCTATATTGATACACAGATATGAATCATGAACGGTTAGTAGATGAGTGAAAACTTATTTGGAAGCTGCGGAGGTGTGGTTTTATAGACGAATGATGAAAATACACTGGACAGATAAAAAGAGAAATGAAGACGTCATAGAAGAAACCCAACCCCCAAGAATGTTTGTGTATTCTAGACAAGGCAATAAGGTCTACTGTGTTCGTAAATTGTTGCTGTGATTGTTATTCGACATTTGCTTCGTTAATATAAATTTATGTAACCTATGGTACCATTTCAAAGGATTGAAATGAATTCTGTCCGTATTCCATAGTCGTGGATTTCAAGCTGTACGATAGACATGGCCAATGAGACACCTTTTTTGGGGGTGCCTAGTTGACCATGTATCTTAGTGCACTTGTATTCATGGCGAGGCGCAGACGCCGTCTGGAGGTGACAGGTTCAATTCCCGGCACGGTAACTATAGCTTTCGATTTTTATGTTGTCTAGTGTGTTCTTCTATCTTTCTACTTCTTTCTGTGAGTGCCGTTACAATACTTTCTGTTACTTGATTAATCCAAGAGAACTGATAGCCCACATCAGAAAGACAATCTAGGCTTTGGTCAATGCGATGAGAATGGGAAAACGAATACATCGGTGACAGCAGGAAAGTTGGAAGGAAGGAGAGGCAGAGGGAGACCGAGAGAACAGATGCTGGAAAGTTTGACATCATGGCATGGAGGATCATCAGTGTCAGAGCTGACTGAAAGTACACGAGACAGAAGATTGTGGATTATTAGTACCACCAATGCTACACGGCATGGAGTTTAACAAGAAGACTTGTTTTTCTATACGTTTGAAACGTTTATTAAAAAATTTTTTAAAAGGGTTAAATTATATCTAACTTATACTGCTAGAATAACAAAATTACATACACCATATATATATATATATATATATATACATATATATATATGTATGTATGTATATAAACATTCACGTAAAACGTAGTCTAACTTGTACAAATTATTTAAACTAAAAAAAAAAAAATGTTTATTGATAAGTAACTATTCAAATTTGAATAGGTCGGCCTGAGATAAAAGAAAGAAAAGCTAAGTTTTTAGTTTGTGGAAAAAAAAAAAATCATTGATAGATGACTGTTTTCCGGATTCTTCCCTTTTCCTCGACGCAAAAAGAAAAAAAAAAAAAAACAAGGTAAGTAAAGGGCTCAATTATGCCCAGGAAGACAGAGAAGGACTGGGTCCGAAGACAGTAGTTGGAGTCTCTAGAGCGGTCGAGTTTGACACATGTCAGTTTTTTTAATTTCTGCCAGGTCACGCCAAGGAAATGAGCAAGCTGATCGGTGTGCAGGTAAAGTTACTGTGGAAGGCAGACGAGCCATGGGTCATGCTGATATTCTGAATGCTCTACAAGAAGTAAGAAGTTTGAGAAAACCAAGTGATGACTGTGAATCTGCAACCATAAGCACACTGCAAGAAATGTTATGAGGGGAGTGGCCAGACAAGAGCGCTATGCAAGAAGCCAAAGAAGAATGAGAAATTAACACAGAACTGTTGTCGTGAACCGCTACACGACGCGGTATTTACTACGGAGGAGATCCGAGCATTTATTGACTGAGTGGTTCGATGTGCAGTGAGGATAATCTGTCGATTAACCAACTAACAAATGACCTGACTAACAGACGAACAAAAGGAAACCAGAGAACGGTCAGGCCTATTCAACTGGTGGTCCCCCAGGGCCATGTGGACGGCGGAAGCGTAGCAATTGGCCCGCGGATTATCTAAGTAAAGAAATAAATGTCCCTTTTTCACACCTTTCAGGTGTATTGGGTTTACAGGGCTAGACATATGTTTTAAAGACCAACGGCACAAGATGGCTACCTTTACTTCCCAGGACTGCACCTGGTACCCACTCAAGGCTAGGTCGACCTGGAAGCCAGTCATTTTTTTTAAGAAGAAAAAAAAAAAGGTCCGGTTTCGACCTTCCGATCTGAAATCAAGCATCTAGCTGCTACGCGAGGGCGACACCTTCGAAGACCACCTGCCAGTTGTAATGTAATAATGATCTTTCTCTGTGGAGTCTCAAGCCTCTGGGCTGCGATGATCCCTATTGCCCAACAATCTTGCCCCTGAGGAAACTAAACTCAGTGCAAATCTTCTTCTTCTTCTTCTTCTTCGCGTTCACCAGCTGTAAACTCCGGCGGAAAAGTTCTGGTTGTTCGTCCACTTCTGGACTGCAGTCCTGTTCCAGAACCTGAGTGTTGCATGTGCATCCGTTTGACAGATCTGTATGCAGACTGTTGGTTCCTTGTCTCTCAGGCAGATGCACTCCGACTTCGAAGGAAGCTCCAAATTATTCGACTCTTACGACATGCTTTTGGATAGGCAATGGGTCTATTCTTGTTTTTCCAATAGAAGGGCCCCGGAACCCACACGATGGTCAGTGCAAATGATAAGTGACGTCAAATGTTCTGTCCTGAAGTCCATCCGTGATATCGCAAGGATTGAACAGGATAGAATAGGACATCGGGAAGGCTAACCAGTTCTACAAATGCCTGAAGGAGTCGGATATGTTGGCAGAAAGGTGTAAATATCGCAGCCACGGTGTAAAAACAGGCGCACCACAATCACATCTTCAGTCATACCAGTGTGTTGGGAAACGAGCAAGCAGATTGACCGGCCAGTTATCATTCACTTGGGTGGTGAATTGATGTATGACAAGCTGAATGTTGTGAGGACCCTTTGGGACCGAGTGAACAATGTAGAGGCACGGACAGATCATTACGGTCTTAGGAGAATGACGCTGCGCTATATGGCTGTTGCCAGGGGATCTGGCCGACGCTCAACACTCAGGGGGAAGGCGAGACGGACATACAATCAGACAGTTACTGGTTCCATTTGAACTGGAACTCTTCGCTTGCTGCTGAAGCTGGGAACGGAGCGCTTATGACAGTGTCCAGAGTGCTGTGATGTCGATTCGTAATTCACCATTCAACATTCAATCTTCGGATGAATGCAGAAGAAGACGACGAAAAGAAGAAAAAGAGAGTGAAAGAAAAAAACTGCAAGCTCCAAGTGATGTAATACGGCACAACAGAATGTCGAAAACGATAATGACGACCACGATGATAAAGGCGATGATGATGACAAAGAGACAACACGGACCATGGTGACAAAAGACGACGCAAATTACCTGTTTACTGTAGACAGTCGTCGTGGTGGTGGCTGGCTCATAGGTAACATCCTCAAGAACTACATCTACAATGTAGGGGGTACTGACGTTCTGTGTCAGCACTGTCACAACTGCAGATAGTTAATACACACTCTCATTCGTCTAAATCCATTCCCATTAATCTAAAAACATTATCATTTTTCTGACGATTTTCGTATTGATCTAAAGCCGTTCTCATTAATCGAACTCCTGTCTCATTAATCTAATTACATTCTCGTTAATCTAAAACCGCTCTCATTAATCTAAACCACTCTCAATAATTAAAAAATTTTTCTCATTAATCCAATGAACCTTCTAATTAATCTTATAAAATTTCTAATTATTCTAAGACCATTATAATCATCCTCAGTAATCTAATATAATCGTAAGTATTCTTATATCATTTTCATTTACCTGTTTAATCCTTATTAATATAATATCATCATCATTATTCTAACATCATCCTCATTATTCTTATATTATTTTCAATAATATAAAGTTATCCTTTTTAATCTAACATCTCAATAATATAATATGATCAACATTATCCGAATATAATCCTCATTAGACTCATATCGTCTTCAGTATTCTAATATCACCCTCATTAGTCTAGTATTCATCCTCATTAGTCTAATATCATCCTCATTAGTCTAATATCATCCTCATTAGTCTAATATCACCCTCATTAGTCTAATATCATCCTCATTATTCTAATATCACCCTCATTAGTCTAGTATCATCCCCATTAGTCTAATATCATCCTCATTATTCTAATATCACCCTCATTAGTCTAGTATCATCCCCATTAGTCTAATATCATCCTCATTAGTCTAATATCATCCTCATTAGTCTAATATCACCCTCATTAGTCTAACATCATCCTCATTAGTCTAATATCATCCTCATTATTCTAATATCATCCTCATTATTCTAACATCATCCTCATTATTCTAATATCATCCTCATTAGTCTAATATCATCCTCATTATTCTAATATCATCCTCATTATTATAATATCACCCTCATTAGTCTAATATCATCCTCATTAGTCTAATATCACCCTCATTAGTCTAATATCATGATTATTCTAAAATCATTTTTATTAAACTGTCATTCTCTTTACCCTAATGTCATCCTCATTAATATAATATTTTGATTTATTTAATACCATCTAATTAATCTAATATCACGTTCAAATCTTTGCAGCTTTCCTTTATTATTGATATTGGCTACATTACATTGACAGCCACATTAGTGAAGCGGTTAAGACGATCGCATGGCGGTCCGTAGGACGTAGGTTGAAATCCGCATCGAGGTCATTTATTTATTTTCAAAACTGACCTTAGTTTCCGGGCTGAAACGTGTGGGGGACAAGAGATGGGACAGGATGTAGAATCTTGCCTCGTTTGTTTAGCCAAAGCCGTCTTCACTGCAGGCAGGGACACAGATGAGTATCATTTATTTTGTACATTAGAGTCCTATGTAGTCACTTCCTAGTTAGAGCATATTTATGTACGTGTACTGTGTTGTTCGTTATGTGCTGATGAAGGCTAATCACTGCAACGTCTTTTGTTTGTTTATTGTGATCGATTTTGTAAAGCTAAAATAAACTGTTTGTTCATTCTTGCCAACTTTTTCTCTTGCCTAAAATTTTCTACCCCTTTAAAAACTGCAGGATATGTAGCAGCTTTGGTCAGCTGGATTATGTGTTCTGTGCTAACATGATATGTAGCAGTTTTGGTCAGCTGGATTAAGTGTTCTGTGCCAACATAATATGTAGCAGTTTTGGTCAGCTGGATTAAGTGTTCTGTGCTAACATGATATGTAGCAGTTTTGGTCAGCTGGATTAAGTGTTCTGTGCTAACATGATATGTAGCAGTTTTGGTCAGCTGGATTAAGTGTTCTGTGCTAACATGATATGTAGCAGTTTTGGTCAGCTGGATTATGTGTTCTGTGCTAACATGATATGTAGCAGTTTTGGTGAGCTGGATTAAGTGTTCTGTGCTAACACGATATGTAGCAGTTTTGGTCAGCTGGATTATGTGTTCTGTGCTAACATGATATGTAGCAGTTTTGATCAGCTGGATTATGTGTGCTGTGCTAACATGATATGTAGCAGTTTTGGTCAGCTGGATTATGTGTGCTGTGCTAACATGATATGTAGCAGTTTTGGTCAGCTGGATTATGTGTTCTGTGCTAACATGATATGTAGCAGCTTTGGTCAGCTGGATTATGTGTTCTGTGCTAACATGATATGTAGCAGTTTTGGTCAGCTGGATTAAGTGTTCGTGCCAACATAATATGTAGCAGTTTTGGTCAGCTGGATTAAGTGTTCTGTGCTAACATGATATGTAGCAGTTTTGGTCAGCTGGATTAAGTGTTCTGTGCTAACATGATATGTAGCAGTTTTGGTCAGCTGGATTAAGTGTTCGTGCCAACATAATATGTAGCAGTTTTGGTCAGCTGGATTAAGTGTTCTGTGCTAACATGATATGTAGCAGTTTTGGTCAGCTGGATTAAGTGTTCTGTGCTAACATGATATGTAGTTTTCGGGCTGAAAGTGAGCTGCAGCTTTTTGTGTGTGTAGTTATCACGCTTTCTATTTATATTTTCTTGAGAAGTGTTGACTAATATTAACTATGCCATACAACTATACCGGGCATGGCTTTGCCATTACTCAATGCAGTAGGGTCTTGCCATAGGGCTCAAGGGGGAAAGGGGGGGGCTTGATGCGGTACTCAAGGGACCAGGATGGTTTGCCATATACTAAGGGGGCATGGGGGTTTTGAGGGAGCATGGTGGGTCTTGCCATATACTAAGGGGCGGGGGCTCTGGCCATATACTCAAGGGAGCATGGTGATCTGGCCATATACTCAAGGGGACGTGGTGGTCTTGCCATATACTAAGGGGCGGGGGCTTGGTGATCTGGCCATATACTCAAGGGAGCATGGTGGTCTTGCCATATACTAAGGGGCGGGGGCTTGGTGATCTGGCCATATACTCAAGGGAGCATGGTGATCTGGCCATATACTCAAGGGGGCGTGGTGGTCTTGCCATATACTAAGGGGCGGGGGCTTGGTGATCTGGCCATATACTCAGGGGGGGGGGGCCGTGGATGTCTGGCCATATACTCAAGGGGGAGTGAGGGTCTTGCCATATACTCAAGGGGGCGTTGAGGTCTTGCCATATAAACCAGGGAGCATGGGGGTCTTGCCATATACTCAAGGGAGGGGGGGGGGCGTTAGAGTCTTGCCACATACTCAAGGGAGTGTGTGGGTCTTAGAATATACTCAAGAGGGCATAGGTGTCCTGCCATATATTTAAGGGAGGGGGGGGGCGCAACCTGAGAAAGGCTGGAGGCCACTAATTAGCGCTTACGCTACTTTGAGGACAAAATGACGTTACCTAGTTACCACTTTGCTGGATAGACCTGGGCGCCAAGGTCATTTCTGAAAGAAAAAAAAAAGGCCACACCCGTGCGGATTTGAACCACGAACCTCATATTATTAGAAGAGCATCTAGCCGCTACACTGCAGCGGCTTCTTTTTCCCCCCTGGCCTATAAAACCCTTTAAAAAACAATTGTGCAAACATGAAAGTAACAACAGTATTTTCTTTTCTTATGAATTTAATCCGTTTTCTTCAGAGTTGTTTCCCTGCCTTGTCATGACAATGGGAGGACAAATCCCAAGAATTATAGTTCTCTTGCGTGTTCGCCTGAGCAGAACTGACATTTCATTCTGTCATTTACAACTTTTTGCACAAAATACCATTTATTATTGATGTTCGTGTTTTCATATCTATCTTATCGAACGTTTATTCAAAATGCTTCTTTTATCTTTTTTGCGTTCACCTTCGCTTTTAACTCTAGTGGAAATTTCTGGTTGTTCGTTTACTTCTGGACTGCAGTCCTGTTTCAGATCCTGAGTGTTGCGTGTGCATCCGTTCGACAGATCTGACTCATCAGTGTACACTCGGACAGATGCACTCCGACTTCGAAGGACTATTGATTCCAAATGATCAGGCTGTTAGAGGAACTCCCATAGCTACCTTACGCTGTTTATGAACTGCTACTACTGTATGTCTTGCTTTCTTCGTTTCTCTTATCTGTAATTTTAAAACTGTTTTAATTGTTGAGCCTTTATTAGGAATGTGAACCATTCTCTTTAACAGTATGGCTTCCGGAGCAAATCCTGGAGGGGATGAGGACAAATCCTCTACCCCTTTAACAAGCATGTCGTAAAAGGCGATAAATTACTGTTTGCTGAAATCAGACTATGGGACCAAAAGGCGCAGATATCGCAGCCTAGCTCAAAAACACAACAGAATGTGTTAGCTGCGATTTTAAGGGCTAAGGAGGAGGAGGAGCTACCTGTTGAACCACCACGCAGCACCTATACGACTCAGGGCTACCTGCTTAACCACACTGCGGCACGCTACGCTATTTGTTGAAGCACTCCGGGCTACCCCTACCCCACCATGCTTCCTGCAGAACCACCCCCCGACGGCCACGCCATACCCCATTACCCGCATCAACCGCACAGCCACATCACCAGCGGCATCCACACTACCTGCTAGCTATACTCACCACGCGACACTAATGCAACCCACTGCTTCTACACTAACCGCCGCACCCAAATCACCACGCGACAACCGCATCAAACGCAGCACCCACATCACCCCGCGGCCACCACATCACCAGCGGCATTCATACTTTCTGCTGCCCCATTATCGCAGCCTAGCTACTACTAAAAACATGATTCACCGGTACCTAATCCCGAGATACCACACTCGCACACTTTGACATAATTATCCCAGTCGTGAAACCTCGATGATCCATAAATCCCCTCAGCTGACACACCAGCACCACATCTTGACCCCACAAATTCCTTTTTTTTTTTTAAAAAATAAATAAAAGTTTAGCATCATATGTCTTAATTGTTTCTCTCTCTCTCTCTCTCTCTCTCTCTCTCTCTCTCTCGCTCTCTATATATATATATATATATATATATATATATATATATATATATATATATATATATATATATATATATATATACACACACACATCTTAAAGAGAAAAAAAAATTCGTTTAAAAAATGAGAACAGCTGAGGTAGCATTACTAAAAAATGAATAATTAAAAAACGAAAACTTTAAATTCATATTTTTAGCGAATGTTCATGTTTCTGTCATAACCCCTCCCCCTCCCCCACCCCGCCCAAACCACCTACTACTACACTATTCATCTCGGAAGGATGTAAAATTTATCACCTGCTGATTTTTAAACAAAAATTGATCTTGGCATCCGTGTTCACACAGACTTAAATGGGTAGCAGGAATTGTAATGAGAAGTAAATGCGGTCAGTGTAATATTTCCACACCACACATCTAGTACTACTATCACCACTACTACAACAACTATCCTAGAGATATGTGGTTCGCGCTTTGTGCGACACTCTTATATAAAAGCACGGGCCCATTTAAAGGCAATGTTGTGTCAAAATTTGAAACAATCCGCGAAGAACTTTCGGAGATTAGCAATGACTAACAAACGGACTTTTACACACACAAACACACACACACACACACACACACACACACACACACACACACACACACACACACAGAAATAGCATTTAGACCACAGCAAGCAGCAACCAGGCATTGCAGACTAACGCAGGCATTGCAGTAAACCTAAAGGTGCTGAAAGTGCTGAAGTTATAATCAAAACCTCGCTAATATACTACTACTGGCGGGGAATCGAAGGCAAGAGAGGACAGAGGGGGAGAGGAAGCTAACAGACACCCCACACACATACATACACACACAGAGAGAGAGAGAGAGAGAGAGAGAGAGAGAGAGAGAGAGAGAGAGAGAGAGAGAGAGATAAAGAGAGTCATGGTTATACAGACAGTCATACAGACAGTTCAACATACACTGCGTTTCTATGACTGTGTACTAACCTGTCTGAATGACAGTGCCCCAAGACGGAGTCCCAATCCTTTTGATGTATCGGAACGTGGAGTTGCCGAGACTGATCACCCCCAGTGTGTCGTTGGAGTGCACCCGGTATGAGCTGGCCTTTGTGATTGTAATATTGTCGTAGTCGAATGTTAATAAGTGCATTGTCTGTGGCAGAAAAAAACAAACATTGATTCATTATTAATTATAGTCATAATAAAAATAACAATAACAACACTAATATTATTATAGTAATAATAATAATAATACTAATAATAATAAAAATAATAATAATAATAGACACTTGAGATAGACGGGAGACGCCGTGGCATAGCGGCTAGGCGCTCGTGTGCGGATCGAGAGGTCGTGGGTTCGCTCCTTGGCAGAGCCGGACTTTTTTCAAAAATGACATTGACTAGCAGGTCGACCCAGCCTTGTGTGGGTACCGGGTGTAGTCCCGGGAAGTAAAGGCGGCCGGTGAGATGCTGACCACATCACCCTTCTTGTGCAGCATCACGCCGGCCTACGACAATTCACCTGCTTTGTGTATACAGTTTTTACTTCTCTGTCATCTGAAATTCTTTCAATATGCCCCAACCATTTTAGTCTATTATCTCTCATGATGCCAGTGATCAATGGTGATTTAAACAGATTATGAATTTCGTTGTTGCATCTCACTCTCTATTTCCCGCTGTTTGCATTTTTTTATGGGTCCAAAGATATATTTAAACTATAAAAACTATCACATCTGCAGCAGTCGCACATTAAGCATCAACCTGTGGGTCGTGACCTCTTTAGGGGTCAAACAACCCTTTTACAGAGGTCGCCTGAAACCATCGAAAAACTCATATTCACTAAAGTTATAAAGTAGTAACGACAAAAGTTGTAGGGCTGGGAGTCACCACAACACTTTGAACTGTATTAAAGAGTCACCACAACACGAGGAACTGTATTAAAGAGTCACCACAACACTAGGAACTGTATTAAAGAGTCACCACGACACGAGGAACTGTATTAAAGAGTCACCACAACACGAGGAACTGTATTAAAGAGTCACCACAACACGAGGAACTGTATTAAAGAGTCACCACAACATTTTGAACTGTATTAAAGAGTCACCACAACACTAGGAACTGTATTAAAGAGTCACCACAACACTAGGAACTGTATTAAAGAGTCACCAAAACACTAGGAACTGTATTAAAGAGTCACCACAACACTAGGAACTGTATTAAAGAGTCACCACAACACTAGGAACTGTATTAAAGAGTCACCACAACACTAGGAACTGTATTAAAGAGTCACCACAACACTAGGAACTGTATTAAAGAGTCACCACAACACGAGGAACTGTATTAAAGAGTCACCACAACACTAGGAACTGTATTAAAGAGTCACCACAACACTAGGAACTGTATTAAAGAGTCACCACAACACTAGGAACTGTATTAAAGAGTCACCACAACACTAGGAACTGTATTAAAGAGTCACCACAACACGAGGAACTGTATTAAAGAGTCACTACAACAGAGGAACTGTATTAAAGAGTCACCACAACACTTTGAACTGTATTAAAGAGTCACCACAACACTAGGAACTGTATTAAAGAGTCACCACAACACTAGGAACTGTATTAAAGAGTCGCCACAACACTAGGAACTGTATTAAAGAGTCACCACAACACTAGGAACTGTATTAAAGAGTCACCGCAACACTGGGAACCGAATTAAAGAGTCACCACAACACTAGGAACCGAATTAAAGAGTCACCACAACACTAGGAACTGTATTAAAGAGTCACCACAACACTAGGAACTGTATTAAAGAGTCACCACAACACTAGGAACTGTATTAAAGAGTCACCACAACACTAGGAACTGTATTAAAGAGTCACCACAACACTAGGAACTGTATTAAAGAGTCACCACAACACGAGGAACTGTATTAAAGAGTCACCACAACACGAGGAACTGTATTAAAGAGTCAACACAACACGAGGAACTGTATTAAAGAGTCACCACAACAGAGGAACTGTATTAAAGAGTCACCACAACAGAGGAACTGTATTAAAGAGTCACCACAACACGAGGAACTGTATTAAAGAGTCACCACAACACAAGGAACTGTATTAAAGATTCACCACAACACTAGGAACTGTATTAAAGAGTCGCCACAACACAAGGAACTGTATTAAAGAGTCACCACAACACAAGGAACTGTATTAAAGATTCACCACAACAATAGGAACTGTATTAAAGAGTCACCACAACACTAGGAACTGTATTAAAGAGTCACCACAACACAAGGAACTGTATTAAAGAGTCACCACAACACAAGGAACTGTATTAAAGATTCACCACAACACTAGGAACTGTATTAAAGAGTCACTACAACACTAGGAACTGTATTAAAGAGTCACCACAACACTAGGAACTGTATTAAAGATTCACCACAACACTAGGAACTGTATTAAAGAGTCACCACAACACAAGGAACTGTATTAAAGAGTCATCACAACACAAGGAACTGTATTAAAGATTCACCACAACATTAGGAACTGTATTAAAGAGTCACCACAACACGAGGAACTGTATTAAAGAGTCACCACAACACGAGGAACTGTATTAAAGAGTCACCACAACACTAGGAACTGTATTAAAGAGTCACCACAACACGAGGAACTGTATTAAAGAGTCACCACAACACGAGGAACTGTATTAAAGAGTCACCACAACACTAGGAACTGTATTAAAGAGTCACCACAACACGAGGAACTGTATTAAAGAGTCACCACAACACGAGGAACTGTATTAAAGAGTCACCACAACACTAGGAACTGTATTAAAGAGTCGCGGTATTAGAAAGTGTGAGAACCACTAGGCTCATATTTGTATTGACCAGAGCTTTTTAACTAAGCTCATTCAGGGGTCAAACAGTTCACATATCCTGGCAGTGTTTAACTAAGCTCATTCAGGGGTCAAACAGTTCACATATCCTGGCAGTGTTTAACTAAGCTCATTCAGGGGTCAAACAGTTCACATATCCTGGCAGTGTTTAACTAAGCTCATTCAGGGGTCAAACAGTTCACATATCCTGGCAGTGTTTAACTAAGCTCATTCAGGGGTCAAACTGTTCACATATCCTGGCAGTGTTTAACTAAGCTCATTCAGGGGTCAAACTGTTCACATATCCTGGCAGTGTTTAACTAAGCTCATTCAGGGGTCAAACAGTTCACATATCCTGGCAGTGTGGTGTCCGTACTGAGAGGGACAAAGGAAGACACACAGTCACGCCTGAACAAAGCTAGAGCTGCTTTTGGAAGGATAAGGCAAATACGGAAATGTAACAGTGTTACTGCAGAAAAACGAAACGCCGACTCTACAAGAGCATCATTTTGCCAGTTCTTCTTTATAGAGCAGAATGCTGGAGAATGAACAAAAAGGATGCACACAAGCTCTCCACCTTCTACCAAACATGTCTGCGCAGAATAATGAAAATTTTCTGGCCAGATACAATCTGAAACACTAAACTACTTTCAGTCACAAACCAAGAAACTTTAGACAGTAGGATATTCAAGAGAAGACGGAAATGGCTTGGCCACGTTATGAGAATGAATCATGATTTACCTGCCAAAACAGCTCTCTTTGACACTAGAGGGAACGAGAAAGAAGGGGCACCTAAAAAGCAACATGGAGACGAACGATGGAAGGTGAACTGGGTGCGGCATCTGTGACTTTGAACACTGCACTGAAGATTGCACAGAACAGGAAGGCATGGAATGTCCTTTCTGAGGCCTCATGTGCCACTAGGCATTAAAAAAAATTGATGATGATGATGACGAACCAAGGACCAAAATGCTCAAAACTGGGATCGTCACGGGCCGGAGGGCCCAGCTCCAGCATAGAGACATCTTCAAAACAAACAACTGTCAATGATCCGCGGGCCACTTGCCAGCCACCGCGGACCAGATCTGGCCCACAGCCAACACCAGTTAAACAGCCCTGGGAGAGAGCAATGGGTAGCTGGTGTGGTAACATAATGCCGGCTACCTTTACTTCCCATGACATTATCTGGCACCAATTTCAGGCTGGGCTGACCTCGGGGTAAAGATTGGTTATGAATTATACCCACTCGATACGGATTCAACCCACAGACCTTCGGATCAGCAGTACAACATCCCGCTACTCCGCGGCTCCTTTATAACACACGAACATTTCTTAGCTGTCTTGTCTGCGTTATTTCTGTAAATTGATTTTTAACCAGAATGTGATGCTTACAGGATGTCTTTAATCATGCTCCATTTTTCTGATGAATTACTAACACAATGAATAAAACATACCCACGCAAAAATCACTGGCATATCCAGGGCTGTCGAAGTTGGTACTTCGGTATACAATATTTGCCATTGCCTGACTGACAACCCAACCAGGACCGCACAACGAGCGATCAACGCCCGGTGACACAAAGTGCCACCAATCGGATGATAATCACCGGGGTACAAGTCCGAGAAGTCCCGTTGATCCGTTAGGTTATATTATTGCCAACGACTGCAGACTGAATGGGGCTCTAAAAAATAACAATTGCGTTCTTTTGTTGGGACGCAGAAAAAGATTCCCTTGACTAAGACAACTGTACTTTTGATATCACGCCCGATGTCCTTTTATTTTACGTTTTACAAATTTGCATCAACAGGTTACATTTTGGCTTATTAAGGTTAGTTGCGTATCCTTTGCAGGACGTTGCAGAACCAACCCCATAATTTTTTGGCTGTTGTGGATTTTTTAGGCAAACTCACGCCCAGTAGTTTGCCATTGCTTACTGGGCGATCGGCTTCTCGATACCACTGTCAAAACCAACGCAAGGGGCAAGGCCCGCAGCTGGGATTTAACCCGGCACCCCAGCATTACAAAGCTCGTTCGCAACGCCTGACTAAAGGTGTACTGAAAAATTGTTCTTCTTAAAAGACTTCAACAATAAATCCACCGAAGAGTTCCACATGACCGTTTCAGGACATGAACTGTACCAACTGGAAACAATCAAAACAGCTTTGTGACGAACTAAGCAAACTGAATGGTAAAGGGATAATGTAATCTTTAACATCGCCTCACAACATTGCGTGGCGTTGGGTCACCAGCTGTTATTGACTGTCTGATCAGCTCTCTCCACCTTTGACGGTCGGTTGAGATGGACTTCATGGCTGGATGCCTAAGGTCTGTCTAGTTAGTCAAGTGTTGTATCCAGGTCTGTCTTTTTTCTTTCTCTACACACACACACACACACATACATACACACATACACACACACACATATATATATGTAGAGACAGAGAGAGAGAGAGAGAGAGAGAGAGAGAGAGAGAGAAAGAGAGAGTGTGTGTAATGTATTATGTAATGTATGTAATGTTATGTATGTATGTATGTCTGTATGTCTGTGTGTCTGTGTGTGTGTGTGTGTGTGTGAGTGAGTGAGTCAATGAGTGAGTGAGTGAGTGAGTGAGCGAGCGTGCGTGCGTGCGTGCGTGTGTGCGTCTGTCTGTCTGTCTGTCTGTCTGTCTGTCTGTCTGTCTGTCTGTCTGTCTGTCTGTCTGTCTGTCTGTCTGTATGTAATTCTTCTTCTGCCTTTCTATCCCCCAATGGAGCATAGGCCCTCAACCAACTCACGCCAAGTCGTTCTATCCTTCGCCATTACCTGGAGCTCTCCCCATGTCCTCCCAATCTTTCTAACCTCATTCTCCAGCTCTCTTCTCCATGTGTTTTTTGGCCTTCCTTTATTCCTATGCCCCTGTGGGTTCCAATGCAAAGACATTCTAGTTATGCTGTTCTCCTGTTTTCTCAGTGTGTGCCCTATCCAACGCCAGCGTCTTTTCCTCACCTCCTGATCCACTGAAGCCTGTTTAGTTCTCTCCCAGAGTTCTACATTAGTTATTCTATCATACCATTTTATTCCCTCTATTCTCGCAGGCACCAGTTAATGAATGTCTGTAATTTATTAGTAATTGCCTTCGTTGTTCTCCATGTTTCCGCCCCATACAATAGTACTGATTTGACATTAGAATTAAAAATTTTTAGTTTAGTATTTCTTTTAATTTCTTTTGACCTCCACAAATTCCTTAGTGCTATGAAAGCCCCTCTTGCCTTTTGTATTATTATTTTAATATCTCTATCAGTTCCTCCATCTTTATCTATATTACTGCCCAAATAGGTGTACGACTCCACGTCTTGGAGTGGGGTGCCATTAAGAGAAACCACATTACTATTTGCCTGATTTATTCTCATTATCTTTGTCTTTCCTTTATGGATTTTCAGACCAAGCTGCTGTGATCTCGCATTAAGTATATTTAATTTATCTTGTATCTGATTCCGTGAATGGGACAGAAGGGCAATATCATCAGCGAAGTCCAGATCATCAAGCTGTTTTGTAGGGGTCCACTGAATTCCATTCTTGGTGTTAGCAGTTACTGCTTTCATAGTCCAGTCTATAGCCAGTAAAAATAGAAGAGACGACAAAATACATCCCTGTCGCACACCTGTTTTTATTTCAAATGCATCTGTTAGCTTTCCCTCATGAAGAACTCGACATTTCATGTCTTTATATGTTGCCTTTACTAAGTTGATAATTTTCTGTGGGATTCCATAGTGCCCCATCAATTTCCAGAGAGATTCCCTATCAATGCTGTCAAATGCTTTTTTATAGTCTATAAATCCAATGTAAAGTGGTGAGTTCAGTTCAATGCTTTGCTCTATTATAATACGTAATGTGGCTATCTGATCAGTACAGGATCTGTTTGACCGAAAACCTGCCTGCTCATCTCTTCTTAGCATTTTATCAATAGCATCTTTTAATCTTTCAAAATAATTCTACTTAATATTTTTCCAGGAACTGACAGCAACATAATTCCTCTATAGTTTTCACACTCCTGTAGATCACCTTTTTTGGGCAGTTTCACAAGATATCCTTCTCTCCAGTCTGCTGGTATTTCTTCGGTTTCCCAGACTTTACTGAATAATCTATGTAGCAATTCTGTTGATGTGTTTATGTTGGTCCTGATGGCTTCAGCTGGGATACCATCTGGGCCTGACGCCTTTCCTTCCTTAAGAAGATTTATAGCTTTTCTAATTTCCTCTTTGGATGGTATCTCACAGTTGATATCCAGTTCCATTTCTAAAGGCTGGATATCTGGGGGAACCTCTGGGCCTGGTCTATTTAGAAGCATTTCAAAATATTTAACCCATCTGTCCATTTGATCTTTTAAGTACCTTTCCTTGACTATTTTTGATTGATCTGTATGTAATGCATGTATGTAATGTATGTATGTAATGTATGTATGTATGTAATGTGTGTGTGTGTGTGTGTGTGTGTGTGTGTGTGTGTGTGTGTGTGTATGTATCTATAAATAAGGTTTAACAGGTTTTTTTTTTTAAATACAAAGTGAAATATGGTGTGTTTTGTACGTTTTCTAACAAAATCTGGTACTTTACCCAAGAAACAATTTCAGCAGCCCTGGTTATAACCAGAACCGGATGTAAGGAATTATCAACAGACGATGGCGATTAAATACCGCCAAAGCTTCCAACCGAGTTTATGAATATTAGCTCAGTTAGGGAGAAGACAACTGGACACCTCAGCAAGTAATATAAGTAACGCTATATTATAAATAAGCTGAAATAATGTTACAATATAACAGTCATCTTAGCTCACATAATTTGTCTTCGAATTTACAAATAAGCATCGCATTGTCAAGACTGGTGGATTCCAACACTTTTTAGCCCGCTCCCCCAAATAAATTTATGGCAAGACCCCGCGTGCTCCCCCCTCCCCCAAATAAGTTTATGGCAAGACCCCGTGTGCTCCCCCCTCCCCCAAATAAGTTTATGGCAAGACCCCGCGTGCTCCCCCCTCCCCCAAATAAGTTTATGGCAATACCTTGTGTGCTCCCCCCTCCCCCAAATAAGTTTATGGCAAGACCCCGCCTGCTCCCCCCTCCCCCAAATAAGTTTATGGCAAGACCCCGTGTGCTCCCCCCTCCCCCAAATAAGTTTATGGCAAGACCCCGCGTGCTCCCCCCTCCCCCAAATAAGTTTATGGCAAGACCCCGCATGCTCCCCCCTCCCCGAAATAAGTTTATGGCAAGACCCCGCGTGCTCCCCCCTCCCTCAAATAAGTTTATGGCAAGACCCCGCGTGCTCCCCCTCCCCTCAAATAAGTTTATGACAAGACCCCGCGTGCTCCCCCTCCCTCAAATAAGTTTATGGCAAGACCCCGCGTGCTCCCCCCTCCCTTGAGCAACACCCCTCCCCCCCCCCCCAACCCCTCTTTACGCCCACTTCCCGACATTACAAAATGTGATTGAAAAGGATGACATCAGAAGGACTCAACAGAAAGGATCATACACCAATTTTCCGCCTACGAACAGGACACTGCAGGCTCAACAACTACATGCATAGAATAAAGACTATAGTTCCCACAGTGTGCCTGTCAAACAGGACCATAAACACCTGAGCACATTCTGTAGACCTGCCCACTCTACCTACAACTTTAAAAAGATCTGGCCTCAAGAGTAAAGTGTGCAGAGCAAGTTATAGGGAACCATGAAGGACCAGCTACTCACATGCGAGTTCATAGAGGCAACCCACCTGATGGTCTGATCTGAGCAAACAAACCCGAACGCAAAGAACAAAAAGAAGAAGAAATAAAACAACGGATGTAGGCACCATTGTTACCATCGCAAGCATTTAACATACCTTCACAAACAAAACAAAAATCAGATGCTCAGCTCTTCCCCCAGCTGCCATCAAGTCCCAGTCCAAGTCCGTCGACCACTTTCAGCCTGCTGATAGCCAGCCAAAGCCGCCGACAGTCTCCGGTTACATTTGTGGTCTGGTTTATTTGCTCTGGGAGTCGCCGTGGTGGAGCGGCTAGACGCTTGCCTGCGGATCGGAAGGTCGTAGGTTCGCTCCCTGGCAGAGCCGGATTTATAAAAAAAAATGACGGCTCCCAGGTCGACCCAGCCTTGATTGAGTAATGGGTGCAGTCCAGGGAAGTAAAGGCGACCGGTGTGATGCTGACCACATCACCCATCTTCTGCCGATTGGTCTATAAAATATAGGTCTAGCCCTATATGCCCTATACGCCTGAAGACGTGGAAAAGGGTCCTTTACTTTTTTGCTCCACTGTCGTGGCTAAAGTTCTGGTATTTGCGCCAGTTCTCTGGCTAAGTCCTTCTCCCCTCAAAGTGAGACAGCTCTATCCTTTCTTGTGCCCGAGTGCGATTCTCCTGCCCTTCTATTCCTGATGTTTTTCTCTTGGTTCATGTTCCTCCAGGCGTATCTCATAGTGGACCGAGCTGGGTAAACACATCGTCCTTTAGGACCACTATTTATAGTTTTAGAATTTTGAATATTTTACTTTGCCATGAATTACTGAAAACAGTTTCTGGGTTTGGATCGATCCGAAATTGTGAACAATTTCGCGTGTGACCATATCGGTATTATGGTTGTCATCTACCACCAGTTTCATTGTCTCCTTTATCCATATCCCCCTCCTCCCCCTCCCCCCGACTCAATTTGAATATTGTTTCCATGAATCTAACAATACACTGTAATAATAAAAGAACAGCCACAAATTTGCCGGAGATACACTTAGCAGAACGACAGACACTTCTTGTGTCTGCCCAGAAACGCTTCCTTGAAACGCGAGCTTGTCTTGTGTGGTTACGTCTTGTCTACACACATTGGCAACCTGTCTGGTTCATCGGTGACAGGGTCGCCTATTGGCTGGCCGGTAGACGACTTCGTCGCCTGTCGGTACAGTATTTGAGTCTGTCTCCTTCAACCGCATCAACATTACAGGAGTCCTTTTCAGTGCTCTTGGTTACACCCAGTTTATGACCAGGTTATGTGTGCTCGAAGGGCGGTAGTTGTACAGGAATGTTTGGCCCAGAAACAAGTACGTGTTTTCAACCATCCACCATATTTCCCCCGGATTTGTCTCCCTGTGACTATTTTCTATTCCCAACATTAAAGTTGTCATTGAAATGACGCTTCTTTGACGATATTGATGACATCCAAAGAGCCGTAACATCGACATTTGGGGCCATAACAACAGAAGAACTACAGTGGTAGTTCCAGTGCAGTGTTGCCACTTTGGATGTTTTACATCCAGATTTAGATGTTTTCCCTTGCATTTAGATGGCGTTTTTGACGTTTAGATGGTAGATGTTTTTCTAGACTTTTTTCATTTGGAGTAAATTTATCAAATCTAACCTTAGAAACAGGATGAAATTTGACTTCTTAAATGCTGTCTTGACAATAAAATTCGGCCTGATAAGAGTAGGAAAAGGCTGTTCCAGTTATCAGCTCCATGATTGGGTATTAAAAGAAATTGGAACAGCTAAAGCATGAAAAGTTAGTTGAAACCAACGCAAGGCGCATTGCCCGCAGCTGGGATCGAACCTGGCATCCCGGCATTACGAAGCGAAGCGTTCGCATCGACTTAGCCACAGAGCCGACAGCTAAAGCATACCAAAGTCATTTTGGATCTGAAGCTTCAACTTCATCATCCAAGCTAAGTTTATCCTGTGGATGTTGTAAGGCAGACTTCAGTAAAGATGAGAACATGATTCTATAGAGTAAGATATCAATTGCTATGTAATTTGTGACTCTTTCCAATTGGATGTTTTTTCTAGATATTTCCACGCAAATTTAGATGTTTTAAGATATTTTTTGACTCCGTTTTGGATGTTTTCTGTCAAAGAAAAGTGGCAACTTTTCCAGTATTTGTTAGATCATACCGCCTGCTGTATCAATGCACAAGGGGCTTACTTTGAATAAAATACAGGTTATATCTTCAACTGTTGATTTTGTAAATTTTTATAGAATTAGACTCATTACTTAATTGTCGGACCCTGTACACTTCGACAGAACGACAGAAACTTCTAGTGTCTGCTACACAAACGCTAGCTGTGTGTCTTGTGTGGTTATGTCTTGTCCAGACACACTGGCAACCTGTCTGGTCACCTCCTGTCCAAAAAAAGGCATACGTGACGAAGTGGCCAAAACGTCTGCCTCTATATCAGAGGGTTGGGGGTTCAATTTCAGGTTGCCTCGCCTGTCTGTGTGCATGTTAACGGTCTGCCTATTTGTTGTCTGTCTAAACTACTGCCTGCATAACTACAAGGGGTCTATTTTCATACCTGACTACTTGAAGTCTGTCTGTATGTCTGTTTGTCTGCATGTCTGCTTACCATCATGAATATCAGCGGTTCTCAACCTATAGGTAGTGACCCTTCGTTGTTTGGCCCCAAGGGGGTCACCAAAAACCATTGGAAAACACATATTCACTGAAGTTATGAAGTAGCAACAAAAATGATTGTATGCCTGGGGGTATCGCAACAACACGTGGAACTGTATTAAAAGGTCACGGCACTAGGATGTATATGTATTTGTATATATGTCTATATACTCGTATGTGTGTCTGTGTCTGCTTACTACCATGGAAGTGGTGTGTGTGTGTGTTGGTGTCTCTGTGTGTATACGGATGTAGGTATGTACGCGTGAATGTCTGCATTCTTGCCTACAGTCTGTGCGCCTTGCTTACGACCGTTTATCTTTGTCTGTCTGTCCGCCTCGCTTACCACCGTCTATCTTTGTTTGTCCGTCTCGCTTACTATCGTCTATCTTTGTCTGTCTGTCCGCCTCGCTTACTACCGTCTATCTTTGTCTGTCTGTCCACCTCGCTTACTACCGTCTATCTTTGTCTGTCTGCTCACCGGGCCACTACTGTCTGTCTGCAGCCCTGTCTGCAATCATGTATGAAAATCGAAATAAAGCTAACCTTTCCTCTAAATATCCATCTGCCTCAAACTCTATAATTCTCCCTTTCCCAACACATACACATATATGTATCCCCACATATTCTCACATATGTATCCCCACACATCCTCATACATGTATCCTCACACATCCTCATACATGTATCCCCACACATCCTCATACATGTATCCCCACACATCCTCATACATGTATCCGCACACATCCGCATCTATTTATCCGCAAACATCCTCAAATATGTATCCACACACATCCGCATTTATTTATCCCCACACATACTCTTATATGTATCCCCACACATCCTCATAAATGTATCCCCACACATCCTCATACATGTATCCCCACACATCCTGATACATGTATCCCCACACATCCTCATACATATATCCCCACATATCCTCATATATGTATCCCCACACATCCTTATACATGTATCCCTACTCATCAGCATACATGTATCCCCACACATCCTGACACATGTATCCCCACACATCCTCATACATGTATCCCCACAGATCCTCATACATGTATCCCCACACATCCTCATACATGTATCCCCACAGATCCTCATACATGTATCCCCACACATCCTCATACATGTATCCCCACACATCCTCATACATGTATCCCCACACATCCTCATACATGTATCCCCACACATCCTCATACATGTATCCCCACACATCCTCATACATGTATCCCCACACATCCTCATACATGTATCCCCACACATCCTCATACATGTATCCCCACACATCCTCATACATGTATCCCCACACATCCTCATACATGTATCCCCACACATCCTCATACATGTATCCCCACACATCCTCATACATGTATCCCCACAGATCCTCATACATGTATCCCCACACATCCTCATACATGTATCCCCACACATCCTCATACATGTATCCCCACACATCCTCATACATGTATCCCCACACATCCTCATACATGTATCCCCACACATCCTCATACATGTATCCCCACACATCCTCATACATGTATCCCCACACATCCTCATACATGTATCCCCACACATCCTCATACATGTATCCCCACACATCCTCATACATGTATCCCCACACATCCTCATACATGTATCCCCACACATCCTCATACATGTATCCCCACACAAACGAAATCTATCCATGATTCATGCAGCAGTCCCCATGTGGGTCGCAGTTTTTTAATTATTCTGAAGCCCTACCCACCCCGGCTGTTGACCCCGGGGGTCCTTACATAACCCAACCTATAAGTTGAATGGGGTTTCTGGGACATGTCCCCGGGTGATCCTCATCCGAATGGTGGCACTTTGTCTCATCGGGTGTTCATCGCTTACAGTAATGTCCCGGTGGGGTAAAAGTTTAATCAATAAAATCAAAATCCATCCTCAGTCAATCCCATTGCCATTATTGTCCTAACCACCCACCCACCCCCAACCTAACACACACATACACACGCGCGCGCATGCAGCCGTGCACACTCATACTCAACACTCAACACACACACACTCACAAACACAATGCATGCGCACGCACACAATGCTCACCTATAAGTTGAATGGGGTTTCTGGGACATGTCCCCGGGTGATCCTCATCCGAATGGTGGCACTTTGTCTCATCGGGTGTTCATCGCTTACAGTAATGTCCCGGTGGGGTAAAAGTTTAATCAATAAAATCAAAATCCATCCTCAGTCAATCCCATTGCCATTATTGTCCTAACCACCCACCCACCCCCAACCTAACACACACATACACACGCGCGCGCATGCAGCCGTGCACACTCATACTCAACACTCAACACACACACACTCACAAACACAATGCATGCGCACGCACACAATGCTCACACAACGGGTGAATGCTGACATCGCTAAAACGCCCCCAATCAGAGGATATCGGGAACATCATTTCCCCGCGACAGAATCTGCACACAACGCAACGATTTGATAACGGGCCCAAAGCGCGGCCGCATAAACAAATATTGGGCTTGGACGTCCCTACGCGTGTCAGCCCTTATCAGCAAAGGCCTTTAATTTGCGTCACGAATCTCCAGCGGGTACCGGTTTTTTTTTTTTTTCATGTCTCTACCAAATGAAAGGGAGTCCCCGTGGCAGAGCGGCTAGGTCGTGGGTTCGCTCCCTGGAGGAACCAGGCTTTTTAAAAAATGACCTTGGCTCCTAGGTCGACCCAGCCCTGAGTGGGAAGTCTCGGGAAGTAGAGGCGGCCGGCGTGATGCTGAACACATCACCCATCTTGTGTCGACTGGTCTATAAAACTATAGGTGTAGCCCTATATGCTCTATAAGCCTAAAGTCGTGAAAACGTTTTTTTTTTTTTTACTAAATGAAATGCCAGCGCTAGAATTGGGGAAAAAAGAAGCGGTAGGGGTGCCCTTATGCACGATCACCTACTAATTTTCAAGGGGTCCGAACAACTAAGTACCGACGTTTTTGCTTTGAGTAACGATGGTTAGTTGCGTATCCTTTACAGGACGTTGCAGAACCAACCCCAACAGCCCCTTGCTGTTGTGTGGTTTCTCTAGGCAAATTTACGTCCAGTAATTTGCCATTACTTTCTGGACTGTCGGCTTTCTTGTTACCACTGTCGAAACCAACGCAAGGCGCATGTCTCGCAGCTGGATCGAACCCGGCATTACGAAGCGTTTGCATCGACTTAGCCACACAGCCGACTGAGTAACGATGGCGCAAGGTAAATTTAGGTTCCAAGATTCAGATAACCGGCAAAAAGGAAAAGAGGAGGAGAAAACAAAAACCTTTTAGTAAAAAGGGTGCCATGAACATATCGCCCAAAACAAAAAAAGAACTTGTAGAGGCTGCAAAACTAATGAGGGGCCTAGAAAAACTGGAATCAGAGCATGCATTGAAGATGAACTAATAGCTAAATCAGCTGCATTAGAGTCACTCTCTGTGCTCAAACCTTCCACATCCAAGGGGAATTCAAATACCAGTGGGAATTCAAATACCAAGGGGAAATCAAATATCAATGTGAAATCAAATAAATCTTGATTAATTTGGCACCGACCCTTTGGAATTATTGCAGTGCATCTAAATAACCATCCTGATCATATAGAGTCGGCGTCTGTGGCTTAGGCGTTGCGAACGCGCTCCGTAATGACGGGGGTCCCGGGTTCGATCCCTGTTGCGGACGCGCTCCGTAATGACGGGGGTCCCGGGTTCGATCCCTGTTGCGGACGAGTCTTGCGCTGGTTTCGAGACAGTAGTACCGAGAGCTGACCGTTCAGTGGCAATGGCAAACTGCTGAACGTTAAATTTGCCTAGAAAAAAAAACCCAGCCAATAAATGCTGGGGTTGGTTCTTCAACGTCCTGTAAAGGATACGCAGCTAACTTTTTATCCATATATAAACGCTTTCTTTTTTGGTACTGGTTCACACATTTCAAATAATATTATAGTATTATTATTATTTTCATGTTATATTTATTGCAGTTCAGCACAATATTATTATTACTTTTACTGCGCACTTGGAAAAAAATATTTCCTGAATAGATCTGCTCATTGCCCAATAAGCATGTCGTAGGAGTTGACTAACTGGCGGCTTCCTTAGAAGTCGGAGTGCATCGGCAAGGAACAACCAACTGCACACACATAAGCCAGTAAAACGGATGTATACCCAAGACTCGGACCCTGGCGCAAAGTCCAAATGGACGAACAACCAGGACTTTCCGCCAGAGCTTACAGCCTGTGAACAAAAAAGAAGGAGAAGAAGAAAGGGGTATAACTCTTTAGGTCCCCTACCACTAAAACAGTGGCTCTTACCCTTACTAATGCTGCGACCCTTTAATACAGTTTCCTCACGTTGTGGCGACCCCAAGACAATTATTTTCCTTCATAACTTCATTGATTATGTTTTTCGATAGTCTTTAGCGACCCGTGTAAAAAGGTTGTTCGACCGGGAAAAAAAAAGGGTCGCGCCCGGCGGGTTAAGAACAACTGCACTATAACATTACCGTTATTTACTGTGAACCCCGTCCGTATTCCCAATGACTTCTTTGTGTAACGACCTGTTCCTGGATAAAGTAACTATCAAATGTGTAAGTGGAGACATTCCTTCTTTTTTTTTTTTATAGCCCTAATCCGCTGTTTTATGTTTGTTTTAAATCGCTGACGATAATGAACAGATGGCAGAGACCAGAAAAAGAACCGGGGACTTGTCGAGGCTGTGCTGTCAGCTTGTTGTTTTCCGCCAGCCACCTGTCGTGGAGTTCTACGTCATGCCAACTCCTCGTCATCATCAGGTGCCAATCCGAAAAGCCTATGTCGGTACAATAGGTAGGTTGGTAGCTAGGTAGTGTAGGTCGGTACAACAGGTAGGTTGGTAGTTAGGTAGTTTAGGTCGGTACAACATGTAGGCTGGTATCTAGGTAGTGTAGGTCGGTACAACATGTAGGCTGGTAGCTAGGTAGTGTAGGTCGGTATAACAGATAGGTTGGTAGTTAGGTATCGAAGGTCGGTTCAACAGTTAGGTTTCAAGCTAGGTAGTATAGGTCGGTACAACAGGTAGGTTGTTAGCTAGGTATTGAAGGTCGGTACAACAGGTAGGCTGGTAACTAGGTAGTGTAGGTCGATACAACAGGTAAGCTGGTAACTAGGTAGTGTAGGTCGATACATCAGGTAGGTTTCTAGATAGGTAGTGTAGGTCGGTACAACAGGTAGGTTTCTAGCTAGGTAGTGTAGGTCGGTACAACAGGTAGGTTTCTAGCTAGGTAGTGTAGGTCGGTACAACTGGTAGGTTTCTAACTAGGTAGTGTAGGTCGGTACAACAGGTAGGTTTCTAGCTAGGTAGTGTAGGTCGGTACAACAGGTAAGCTGGTATCTAGGTAGTGTAGGTCGGTACAACATGTAAGCTGGTATCTAGGTAGTATAGGTCGGTACAACATGTAAGCTGGAATCTAGGTAGTATAGGTCTGGTATCTAGGTAGTATAGGTCGGTACAACAGGTAAGCTGGTATCTAGGTAGTATAGGTCGGTACAACAGGTAAGCTGGTATCTAGGTAGTGTAGGTCGGTACAACAGGTAAGCTGGTATCTAGGTAGTATAGGTCGGTACAACAGGTAAGCTGGTATCTAGGTAGTATAGGTCGGTACAACAGGTAAGCTGGTATCTAGGTAGTATAGGTCGGTACAACAGGTAAGCTGGTACAGGTAAGGTCGGTGGTATCTAGGTAGTATAGGTCGGTACAACAGGTAAGCTGGTATCTAGGTAGTATAGGTCGGTACAACAGGTAAGCTGGTATCTAGGTAGTGTAGGTCGGTACAACAGGTAAGCTGGTATCTAGGTAGTATAGGTCGGTACAACAGGTAAGCTGGTATCTAGGTAGTGTAGGTCGGTACAACATGTAAGCTGGTATCTAGGTAGTATAGGTCGGTACAACAGGTAAGCTGGTATCTAGGTAGTGTAGGTCGGTACAACAGCTAAGCTGGTATCTAGGTAGTGTAGGTCAGTACAACAGGTAAGCTGGTATCTAGGTAGTGTAGGTCAGTACAACAGGTATAATTAGATAGATCGTTAGAAAATCAAGGTAGGTGGCTAGGTATGTAGTTATAAAAGACGAATTGAGTAGTACTGCCTTTATTTTACTACCTTTACTGCGAAGGCAAGGGGGTCTTTGAGCCTGAGGATGTACGGCCGCATGGCTGGTGCTATCGCCACGACTGTGCAGGTGAGGATTTTTTTTTTTTTCTACAAGGTAATTGAATTTTCATCATCATCCATCCATCCATCCATCCATCCGGTCAGACAGACAGACAGACAGACAGACAGACAGACAGACAGACAGACAGACAGACAGACAGACAGACAGACAGACAGACAGACAGACAGACAGACAGACAGACAGACAGACAGACAGACAGACAGACAGACAGACAGACAGACAGACAGATAGACAGACAGACAGACAGACAGACAGACAGACAGACAGACAGACAGCCAGTCAGAAAGAACCACAGGTATTGATAGCTTCGGTGGTGGTGGAAAGTGATAAATTGGTCAGTCATCTCATTTGGGTCATATTATGAGAAGAGGGGAACTAGAATATGTTGTGACCACTGGAAATGTCTGTGGAAAGAGAGACATGGGAAGACAGCGCGAGAAGATTCTTGACAGCCTTATGTCATGGCATAGAGGGAGAGCCGACACACGAACTGATCCACGCAGACTTGAGTTGAGTTAAGTCAAGAATTGACATCACAACACTCGGGGCGTTCCCATGCGTTCCCCGTCCTCATCTTCAGCAGCCAAAGCAGATTTTCAGTATTGAAGGTCACTCTCTTTGTTCTGCTCGATGAAGATGACATCAAGCGCAAAGCACGTGGAAAGGTAGATTCACAGATTGTGGAGAGGCATGGTCGCCCAGCCGGCAAGGCACTTGACAATGATAATACCCCCCAAAAATAATGAAAACTTATATACAGGGTGGTGAGGTGAAGGCAAAGGAAAGTTCGGAGGGGGGCGGTGTGAGGTGGGGGGGGGGGCAGGAGAGGGCGCCAAACCCTCCAGGGTTCGCGCCTGCACACGAGCAACGTCAGCAATTGCTTTCCTCCTCTCACACATTGGCAAATCAACAAAAGGACGAGCTAATCCACTTACCCGATACAACAACAGCCGTTCGTTAGGAATGCACGAGATCCCCAAGCCTAATAAGATAAATAACGACTGGGTGTCCACGATCATTAAGCCACCTCTGAAGGCAGCTCACGCTTCTCTTACAATATACCAACCCCCCACCTGCCTCCTATTGCTTTCTCTGGGGTATGTCTGAACCAGATTAGTTCTGTACCCGTTCAACATTATTCTCAAAGACCTGGCTGGGTATGTCTGAGACATTTGGTTTTTTCTTCTTCTTCTTTTGTCGTCTCACTAATACTAGGTTGTAGCCCAGTGACGTGGTCTTGTCGTTTCACTGACACCAGGCTGTAGCCCAGTGTCGTGGTTTTGTCGTCTCACTAATACTAGGTTGTAGCCCAGTGACGTGGTTTTGTCGTCTCAATGATACCAGGCTGTAGCCCAGTGTCGTGGTTTTGTCGTCTCAATGATACCAGGTTTTAGCCCAGTGTCGTGGTTTTCTGTATTTGTCTTGCGCTTCTCGGGTGGCTTGGCTGATGGATTCGTTCATCTGTTTGCAGATGATAATCGTCAAATGTTATCTCTCTAAAAAAAGGAGGGTGGGGGGGGGGGCGTGGCGTGGTGTTGCGGTTGGACGCTGGCCTTTGAGTCCGAAGGTCGTGGGTTTGAGTCCTGACGGGTCGTAATTTCGGGACCTGACTCTTTCCGAAAAAAATGACAGCTTTCAAGGACGACCAGCCTTAAATAGGCATCAGGTAGAGTCACGAGAAGTAAAGGCGGCCTGAGTGATTATGACATCATCACTCAGTGAATGCCAATTGTTCAATTAAAATATAGGACTAGCCCTGTATGCCCGATACGCCTGAAGGTTTGGGAAAAAGTCCTTACAGCATCTCTCTAGCTGTCAATCATTTGCACATCTTACTGAAGACAGTTTCAGCCACTCCTTTCTCGTTTTTTTTTTTTTTTTTTGGTTTCTCTTCCTCGATTATCTGTTACTACGTGTCCCAGATAGGAGAATTGTGTTATTTGTTCTAATGTCTCTCCGTTTACCGGATTTGCTATTGTTAATTATTAAACCAGACCATATGGTCTCTCTCTCTCTCTCTCTCTCTCTCTCTCTCTCTCTCTCTCTCTCTGTGTGATTCTCAGTCTCCATATCTATGTCTATCCGTCTCTCTGTCTAAATCTGTGTGTCTCCATTCATCCATCCACCCATTAACCCATCCATCCACCAATCCATCCATCCATCCAACCATCTATCCATCCATCTATCCATCCATCCATTGAATCCATCCACCCATCCGTCCGTCTGCCCGCCCGCCCGTCTGTCTGTCTGTATGTCTGTCTGCAAGTCTGTCTGTTTAACCTGGTATACATCACTCCTTGCAATGGCACATCTTCTTCCTTCACTTTGCCGCCCCTCCCCCTCTCCACCGCCTCATCGTCGTTTCACCTTCTTATTTTTCTGTCTGCTGTGTCAAATGTTATCCCAGTAGCACATACCTCCTTGCTCCGGCGAGGATCTCATATAAGGTGAACCGATGTGGATGTCGATACAAAAAACAAGTCTCTCTCTCTCTCTCTCTCTCACTCACTCTCGCTCTCTCTCTCTCTTTCTCTCTCTCTCACTCTCTCTCTTTCTCTCTCTCTCTCTCTCTCTCTCTCTCTTCCTCTCTCTCTCTCTCTCACTCTCTCTCTCTCGCAGCCCCTCTCAATTTTAAACAGAGGCTTTTTAATTTCTTCTTGATATCCTTCGCATATTCCCACTGCATGTGTTCGTGACAACATGATCGATGTGGCGCGCCTCTACGCCGGTAGTCTATGACCTGCTCCTTAACAGGGCACGACAGGCTGCACTGTCATGTGTACACACAACATTTACAGTTGCAACAACAGAATGCACACATGTGGTTTGGCCCTCGCCAAACAGCAGAACACAAATCCACCACCGTTCTTAGCACGAGACACTATCTGACCTAGGGAACAAGAAACCACAGAAACCCGGACTTCGTAGACCGTTAAGTGAGATAGAATACAAGACTAAAAATATATGCAATCTATTTACATCGATCGAAAACATAGGAAGAAGCAGGAGGAGAAGAAGAAGAAGAGAAAGAAGAAGCAGAAGAAGAAAAGAAGAAGAAGAAGAAGAAGAAGAAGAAGAAGAAGAAGAAGAAGAAGAAGAAGAAGAAGAAGAAGAAGAAGAAGAAGAAGAAGAAGAAGAAGAAGAAGAAAGAAGAAGAAGAAGAAGAAGAAGAAGAAAAAGAATAAGAAAAAGAAAAAGAAAAAGAAAAAGAAGAAAAAGAAGAAGAAGAATTGAAGATAAGGAGGTGAAAGAACGAGAGGAGGGGGAGAAAGAAGAAGAGAAGGAGGAAGAGAAAGAAGAAAAAACAAAAGATGAAGAAGAAGACCAATCTTTAAAAAAAAAAAAAAAGGCATGTACTTAACAAAATGAAACAGGCATTCTAACAAAATGTTGCCTAAAATGATAATCGCATGCAGAGAATTATGCAAGATTATTTTTGGAATATTACGCAAAACATAATTCGTGTTTTTCACAATTAAATCGCCTGTTACACTACCCTTAACCCGTAAACCGAGTAATTGTTAATGTTAAATAAAAAAAAATGTCAACTTTGTTTGTCGACTAATTACTGAAATTACGCGAATCAACTTTATCGTGTCAGGAACAATTGTCGTAGAGAGCTGTATAAACAAAATAAAATATACACACATAAATAACGAGCCGGATTTTTTTTCAAAAGTGACCTTTACTCCCAGGTCGACCCAACCTTAAGTGGGTGCCGGGTGCAGTACCAGGAAGTAAAGGCGGTCGTTGTGATGCTGACCACATCACCCATCTTGTGCCGATTGTTCTATTAAAAATATAGGTATAGCCTTATATGCCATATACGCCTAAAGGGACCTTCACTTTACTTATACATAAAAAAACCGACCTTTTTCCTCCCCACTGGTGCAATAGACGTATCTTTTTTTGTTTCTTCTGCTCAGCGTTGACCGGATGTGAACACCAGGTGAACATTTTGGTTGTAAGAGCACTTCTGCAGTTTGGCCTTATTCCAGAACTTGAGTTGCGTACACATCTATCTGACTGACTGACTGACTTTCTACCCCACCAGGACATCACACAAGCAATAAACACCCGATGACACAATGTGCCACCATGTGGGTGAGGATCACCGTGGAGAGGTCACAGAAACCGTGTTCAGCCTTTAGGCCATATTTATGGCTAGGCTATATTGCGGCCCCTGGCAAGAGCCAGAGTAGGGTTTCAATTAACGAAAAATTTCATCCTAAAAAGGACGTTGAAGTATATACCGTCTGTGGGAATCTCATTCACATCTGTCTTACAATCTGGCTTATTTCTATGCAAACTCTTGGTACCTCACAATCAGGCAGATTCACGCCTTTGAAGAAAACACCTCTAATTCGTCGCGTTTTACGAAACGCTTGATAAAGGAAAGGGGGTCTATTCTTGCACCCCGCGCCCCCTCCCCACCCCTCTCCGAAACGGATCCCACGAGCCCATAAGTAGGACATAGATGTCTTTATAGACTTAACTTTACGTGTAATGTCTCTATCATCACAACTTAGATGAAAAAACGGCACATTTAGTAGTTATAGTAAATGTTCACAAATATCCTATTCAGCTTCTCAGGGTTATACTGGTATACTCAGTGTCAATTGAGTTCTCACAGTATATAGTTATTTACAATTTATATATCGTGTAATGTCGGCTCTGTGGCTAAGTCGATGCGAACCTTCGTAATGCCGAGGTCGATCCCAGCTACAGGCCATGCGCATTGCGTTGGTTTCGACGGAGGTATCAAGAAAGCCGACCGTCCAGTAGGCAATGGCAAACGACTGGACGTAAATTTGTCTAGGGTTGGTTCTGCAACGTAATGTTAAGGATACGCAACTAACAAAAAAAAATCATGTAATTATTTAATTATTATTTAATTATCTAGAATACAATCTAGAAATAAGGTATACTATCCCATTTCAACATCTGCTAAAGTCAAAGTGTCTGTCTCGCAACACCAATGTCAAATATATATAAAACGTTGATAAGACCGGTCGTTTTATATGGTTCTGAAACTTGGAGCACAACTAAAAGAAAAAAAAAGCCTTATTTCAGGTTTTCAAAAACAGTCTTACGACGAATCTTTGGACCCATCAAAGATGCAAACAGCAGGGAATAGAGAGTGAGAAGCAATAACAAAATTCCTAATCTGTTTAAATCACCATTGATTACTGGCATCAAGAGAGCTAATAGGCTGAAATGGTTGGGGCATATTGAGAGAATGTCAGAGGACAGAGAAGTGAAAACTGTATACACAAGGGAGATGAATGGTCGTAGGCCACGAGACAGACCAAGAAGACGACGGAGAGATAATATCCAATTAGGTCTGCAAACACTTGGTGTCACCAGCTGGAAAGAGAAGGCCAACCAGAGAGATGAATTGAGGAGAGTGATATCTGCAATAATGAACCTAAAGGGCTCGAAATGCTGAAGAAGAAGAAGAAGAAGAAGAAGAAGAAGAAGAAGAAGAAGAAGAAGAAGAAGAAGAAGAAAGAAGAAGAAGAAGAAGAAGAAGAAGAAGAAGAAGAAGAAGAAGAAGAAGAAGAAGAAGAAGAAGAAGAAGAAGAAGAAGAAGAAGAAGAAGAAGAAGAAGAAGAAGAAGAAGAAGAAGAAGAAGAAGAAGAAGAAGAAGAAGAAGAAGAAGAAGAAGAAGAAGAAGAAGAAGAAGAAAAGAAGATGTAATTATTTACACGACCAAAATGTAATTTGTATTGTTTCACATCGTGCTTCGATTAGGGTTGTGATAAGGTGAGCACCAGGATCTCTAAATCCAGCTGCACATTCGGTAAACCAAATTCGAATATTTGGCATCGTGGTGGCATCAGTCTGTAAGCTAAACTGAAGCTATACAAAGCTGCAGTGCTCCATGTGCTACTGTGTACCTGTGAAACTTGAACTGTACAAACGTCAGGCTAAAAAAAAACAACCACTTTCACAGTCTGAGAAAGATACTGAACATGAAGTGGCCAGACATGGTCTCGTACACTGTCGTGCTGGACCAGGCTGGGATTCCCAGCATCAATACCATCCTGATGCAGTCACAGATTCGATAGGCTGGCTATATTGTTCGAAAGCCTGACCAAAAACTAATCTTCTATGGTGGATAGTTGTAGGTCGTTCGACGAACAGAGTAAGAGAGAAACTTTACTATGAATAATTATACATTTTTATTAACACTGTGTTATTAACCTGTTGATATATTGCTTCCTTAGCGTGCAATCATTGATCATTCTCCACGATTCTATCTTTAAGGGACACTTCTTCAAAGATAGCATGGGCATCCTTTAGGCGTCTATATGTGGAATTTATCATTAACAACAAGCAACCATCAGAGCAGCTGGTGAAACATCGGATTGCTTCGAGGTGCACATGAAGTGAGGCGGGGGTGCATTCTCTCACCCTACCTATTCAATATATAGAAGAGGAGAAATACTGACATCTTGAAAGATCTGAACATCAAGGAAGATTGGCTAATAAACAGCATCATGTCTCGAAAACTGAAATATTTTGGTCACATCAAGCGCCTCGACGGATTGGAAAGAATAACAGCAAAAGGCACGGTATCAGGAAGTAGGGGCAGGGGCCGACCAACACGAAGATGGGCACATGATATAGGTGACTCCTTGAGTATGAAAGTGCATGAGGCGGGAGAACTGGCTAGAAACTGAGCTGTTTCTTTCAGGCAGACCGTGATGAGAGCGACGTTCTACAAAGGACCTGCTACATGATGATGTGGATTTTAGTCCTAGTAATAAACTGCTTGACTAAGCAATACAGCTCTTTAGGGCTGTTTATGTGCAGCAAGTTTTCCATAGTCACCGGTAACAATACAAGCGGTACTTTGTGGTGGTCACCACCCTGACAAGACAGTGCCGTGATTTGGCGCCACCAGTAGTCGATGCTGAAGTGAAAGCATTGGTTGAGGAACATACAACAACGAAAGATGCTGTTACACATACAGATGGTACTGTAATTCGTCAAAGGCAAAGCTCATGGGCTTTTACGGCAAGAACTAAAGGAAAAGTCATCAAAGAGAACAGTGGAGTCTTTGCTTCTACCACCACCAGCATGACAATGGAGATCATGGAAAGGCCATAGGCCCTAGAAAGACTGAAAACTCGGGAATTCACCAATGGATGCTTTCTCAGTGACTCACTGAGCATGTTATAGAAGATCAAGGCGTGGCATTGACGGAAACAGTTTCTCCATCTGGTACATTCATGCAGCGTTTCGCAAAATCACCTTCAGTTTTATCCTAGGCCTTGCTGATGGGAAAGACAATGTCTGATGTGTGATGAAGATGATCTTTACATGAGCAGTAAACAATGAAAAGTAATAATAAACAGGCACATATTTCAAAGTGTCACATAGCAAGAGAAACATGTGTCACATAGCAAGAGAAACATGTGTCACATAGCAAGAGAAACATGTGTCACATAGCAAGAGAAACATGTGTCACATAGCAAGAGAAACATGTGTCACATAGCAAGAGAAACATGTGTCACATAGCAAGAGAAACATGTGTCACATAGCAAAAGAAACAAGTGTCACATAGCAAGAGAAACATGTGTCACATAGCAAGAGAAACATGTGTCACATAGCAAGAGAAACATGTGTCACATAGCAAGAGAAACATGTGTCACATAGCAAGAGAAACATGTGTCACATAGCAAGAGAAACATGTGTCACATAGCAAGAGAAACATGTGTCACATAGCAAGAGAAACATGTGTCACATAGCAAGAGAAACATGTGTCACATAGCAAGAGAAACATGTGTCACATAGCAAGAGAAACATGTGTCACATAGCAAGAGAAACATGTATCACATAGCAAGAGAAACATGTATCACATAGCAAGAGAAACATGTATCACATAGCAAGAGAAACATGTGTCACATAGCAAGAGAAACATGTGTCACATAGCAAGAGAAACAAGTGTCACATAGCAAGAGAAACATGTGTCACATAGCAAGAGAAACATGTATCACATAGCAAGAGAAACATGTGTCACATAGCAAGAGAAACATGTGTCACATAGCAAGAGAAACAAGTGTCACATAGCAAGAGAAACATGTGTCACATAGCAAGAGAAACAAGTGTCACATAGCAAGAGAAACATGTGTCACATAGCAAGAGAAACATGTGTCACATAGCAAGAGAAACATGTGTCACATAGCAAGAGAAACATGTGTCACATAGCAAGAGAAACATGTGTCACATAGCAAGAGAAACATGTGTCACATAGCAAGAGAAACATGTGTCACATAGCAAGAGAAACAAGTATCGCTTACATGGAAATGATGACATCAGGAATCTTTAGTGTAAAAAAAAAAAAAAAAATGAAGAGAAACAATCATCAACAAAGGGCAATTTAGTGTTCACATATCAATGTGTTGGTTGACACTGTTCTGTCTTGATGATATCCGCTATTTTTGGTCTGACTGGACCAAGGCACAACTGAGACCACTCTCCGCGTCAAGCTGGCGTCGCGGTTTTGTTTTCATGACTGTTGCAGCTGAAAAGTCCTTTTGAAAAAAAAAAAAAAGCTCGACCACGTTCAGACGGCTGCTAGCTAGCCTAGGTTGCTAGCAGTCTCCGCCTATATTTGTGGTCTGGGTTATTTGCCTCACTTTCGTGACTGAATTTTAGTGTTCTGGGCTTGATGCTTCCATCCGAATCAAACCGCTCGTCCTGTTGTCACTGGTGCATGTCTTCCTTCTTCTTTCTTGGTGTTTCCTGTTTGTTCTGTCTCCCTTTGATCTGGCTAGGCTTATCTCGAAGGAGAGCGAGCTTCCATACACAAAGTCCTTTAGACCACCATTTATTGTTTTAAAAATTTTGAGTATTTAAATTATGCCAAAAAGTACTAAAAACAGTTTTTGAATTTGAATAGTTAGGAAATGTGAAAATGTTCCGCGTGTGACCATAGTGGTCTTATAGTTGTTTTCCTGTTTTTACAAATAAATATGCATTTAATTAAAAACTGTTTGAAGCCCTCCTAGAAACTAAGTGTTCAATTCTAATTCAAGCCTTAGTCTGAAATTCTCAGCGCAGTGCACTAACTCCATTGAACCGGTGATGATCCTTAAATACTTTGGGTAGATTTTTAAGTCTAAATTTTGCCCAGGCAGCGCCGTTAGGCTTCTCTTTTTTTATTTTTTTTTTTCAATTTCCAACTGCCAAGGTATTTTATACGTGCGCACCGACACATACGGGCGTCCGGTCTTACTGCTATAGACCAGGGGAAATTACTGAAGTCCACGTGAAACAATCCCAGACTTCAACGGGGTTTGAACCCGGACATGTGGCGGACGCCATGCCTCGAGACCATTCAGTCCCCCAGGATAATGACGTGGTAGCGCTCATGCCATGAGAAAGCCAAGACAATTACCTGTCGCATCTGTTGCTGGAGAAGCCACGTCACGGTCATTTGTGCGCCCGCCTGCAGAGAGAGTCGTCTGGATTCGATGGCAGGATAAACCGGAGTACTTATCCTAATCCAGTATGGATCTAGAGTTGACCCAGTTTAATAGATATGAGATATACGAGAAACGCGCGGGAAAAACAGGAACAGGCAGAGCCGTTAACTAAGAACTAAGATCGAGCATTTTGAAACGTTTCAAATAAACGTTATATTTCATCTGAAGGATACACAAGATTTATTATACGGAAATTGTGGTTTAAATTTGTGGTGCTATATATTGAAAAGGAGAAACAGTAAGTGATGGCTACTCTTCTTACAATTACTCTCCCGAAAACGGGGTACAAGTACCCGGAGTTGCATAGTAAAGGCATTCTGGTATGCAAACTCAAAGGTCCAGGTGCCGCAGCCAAAGGCACTCTGAGTTATATCACGTCAATGTTGATAGGTCCTTTCGGAATTCCGCAGAGGGACATTGTGGACACGTACAGATACAACGACCCCACGCTGTGGTTTTTCAAATTGTCAGAAGCAGCGCACACGAAAATGTACGATGGGCTGCATGACAAATTCCGGAAAAAATAGACAAAGATTTAAAACTGACAATCGAACATTTAGAGACAGACAAGAAAAAAACTGTTCCTCTCGTTCCTGCCGAGGCACATAGATGAAAAAGGAGTAAAGGAAGTGGTCACCGTGCTGACAGGGGACCCAGACCCGTCAGTTTATGTGTCACAGAAAGAACACAAACAAGTGGGGTGCTACGTGTCGCCCAGTGAAAGAAGTACCCCACCACTTTCGCCTGTACACACCAGGCGTGACTGGATCGTACCACAAAGTGCTGGTACAAGTACAAGGCAGGCGCATTGCCTGCGAGTACTGCCAAAAAGACGACCATTGGACGAATAAATGTCCAGAAAAAACCTCAAAAAAGACAACAAAACAGAAAACGAAATCAGCGTGGAACATTTTCCACCACTACCAGAAAAAAGCTCCACCCACGAGTCTTCTTCCAGAGACACCAGTAGCTGCAAACCTTAAATTAGCAGCAGCACCAAGAAATCAACGAAAAGAGAGCAACGAAAGTGGTATGCAAAAACCACCAGCGAAGAAAAACAAGAAGACACAGCGATGGCGAGAGTTCCAGTGAAAACTCCCCTACAATCAGACACCTTTCCAAGAAAGAAAGGATTCAAAACGCTGAAACAAGTACCGACAGAGACAATAGCCCAGATAAAACAAACAAAAAAACACAGCCAAGACAACTGTGAAGATCAAGAAAGGAATCGAATCCAAAACCCCGACGAAGAAGGGAACAACCCAGACGATGTAAACAACCAACAATGCCAGAGCGAAAAAGACGAACAAGAAACTGATCTATACAGAGACAGACTCATAATAGACGAAGATACCAACGACAGCAGAGACATATTTTCTGAAGAAGAAAAGCAACAAAGAAGAAAGAAGCAGCGAGGGAGGGGATCTTTCCCTGTCAGAATCATCAACAGAGGGTACAATAGACCCAGACACACAACAATAAATGAAACAGATACAGAAACTCAAGACCAGCAAAGGGGAACAATGTAAGCTACATAATTCCTTATCACCTTTATCACTTCCAACATGTTATACTTATCTTTGAGTGTTTTAATTTCATTATGAATTACGACATTTGTATTATTAGTATTAACATAGCTGGTCTGAAAAAGAAACTTCAACACGTTGTAAACCTGATTAAGAAATATAATCCAGATTTTATCCTGATCCAGGAAACAAATATACGAAATGATTATCAGGCGCAGAACATAAGAACGCTACTGGGATTAGAAAACGCATGTTTCAGTCTATCAATCAACGTCTTGGGATCTGGCACCGCCATACTGCAAACCTCTGATAGATTCAGAATCACGGATGCACAGAGATTCAACACTGATAATATTTCAATAATGGATATAACTAACGGGTTACAGACAGTTTCCATTGTCAATGTTCATGCACCGCCAAGATATGTATCCCAGGCAGAATTTTATGACAAACTAGAAGACATAATGTTACAAAGATGCATAGGGAAAAACATAATCCTGGCCGGTGACTTTAATTGTGTGTTAACACAAGAAGATGTAATAGGGAGGAATGTTTGAAGCCCAGTTACGGAAGACAAACGAAGAAGGTGTGTATACCAACTGGACATACTACAAAACATAATAACAACACATAACTTAGTAGATTCTTATAGACACAAATACCCTAATGGCAGAGAAACTACTTATAAATGTACATCAATAAACAAACAAACAAGACTAGATAGAACATACATCCCAGCAACATACCACATAGAAGAAACAAAACACTTACACGAAACACTACAATACACAGACCATAAGGCAATTCTGACAAGAATAAACACAAACACAAACATACATGCACGCAGGAAAACTCCGCACTGGAAATTTAATAATACATTGCTTCAAGATACAGAGTATATTCAGTATATGACAGACCACATACTTACATATGTCAACAGTACTCCAACTGACAATATACTACAGTTTTGGGATACTCTTAAAAGTTCTATAAAACACAGGACTCAAATAATTGCAAGTTTTATTCACAAACAAAAAATAAATCAGGAGAGCATTCTAATAAGAGCAATAAAAGAAACAGACAAAGACGCACCGCACCTACACACACTGAAAACAGAATTAGAAGAACTCCAGCAATACAAATATCAGGGAGCACTCCTGAGATCAAAAATATACTCAAACCAACACAAAATACCCAGCAAACAAGACATTCAACTAGAAAACAATGTGCAACAGAACAGACAAATACATCAAATAATAGATATACACGGCAACATGCAGACCGAAACAACACAGATAACCTATGCCTTTGAGCAGTATTATACAAATTTGTTCAAGGCAGAGCCAACTCACACAGATGTACAAGAAGAATTCTTAAAATATACAAAGAAAAATATCAGATACTGACAAAGAAGTATTGGATAACCAGATCACAATACAAGATGTCACACAAACGTTAAACAAAATGCAGTTAAATAAAAACACCGGGACCCGATGGAATTACAGTGGAATTTTACAAAACCTTTTTTCCAATCATGGGAAACACATTACTAAAAGTTTACCAGGCAGCCTACGAACAACAACAACTACCTAACAGCTGCAATCTGTCATATATAACCCTAATTCCTAAAGAAAATTCAGATAAAACACTACTGAAGAATTACCGACTAATATCCTTACTAAATTCTGATTACAAAATTTTAACCAAGATACTGACCATGAAACTCCAACCTTTTATGGAAACATTAATAAATGCAGATCAGCAGTGCAGTGTGAAAAATAGAAATATTCACAACCACACACACTTCATTAGAGATCTCATAACTTTCGCGCACCAGAAAGATTGTCAATCCTCTATTCTGTCTCTAGATCAAGAGAAAGCATTTGACCGAATTTCCCACACCTATTTACAGAAAGTGCTATCTAAATGCAATATAGGCCCAACTTTTAAAAAATGGATTGAAATACTTTATTGTAAACCGGAAAGTCAAGTACTAGTGAACCACACCCTCACTTCATCCTTCCAGCTCACAAGGTCGGTAAGACAGGGATGCCCTCTGTCCCCACTGCTGTATGTTCTAGCACTAGAACCTTTATTAGAGAAGATCAGAAGGGATAGTAACATTGCAGGTACCTTCATTCCTCGATTAGGAGAGAGGAAGCTGATGGCATACGCGGATGACACCGCCTTCTTCCCTCCTAACGCTAAATCAATCATAGAGATATTAAACACTTTTGCAGATTTCGGCTAAGCAAGTGGTGCAAAAATAAATATTGCAAAATCTCAAATCATGGGAATTGGGAAATAGAAATACAAAAGGGATTTCCCCCGAAACCTACAAACAACACATGCCATAAAACTGTACGGCATCACATTTGCTCGAAACCCAAATAACCTGAACCAATACAATTGGACAGACATTAAAAAACAGATCACGCATAAAATAAACAAGTATAAATATCTGACTTCAACTATTTTCACCAGAAGCCAGATAATTAATACATACATAATTCCTAAAATTTTATATCTGGCCAAAGTACTAGACCCCCCAGGAAAAATAACTAGGCAAATAAATGGAGTCATCAGGACATTTATTGCTGGCTCCGCTGTCCCCAAAAATTAAACAGCATACTCTTATGCAACCGAAAGAAAAGGGGGCATATCACTACAGGATATCAGCACAAAAAATTAAGTCCTTTAGAATTCAGTTTATAGGACATGCCATGAAACACCCAAAACAGTACCCCTTGACTCTGTATTATACCGCACTGAAATTAAATTACATAATAGCTGCAAATAACAGTGGGCCACGCTACTTCGGGAAGCTACCCCCTTTTTACGAATCATGTGTACAGGCTGTGAAAGGCAACGAAAGCATGCTACAACAAACGACAACACAAATATACAAACACCTCTCAACACAATTAGCACCACCACTCCGAACAACAATCAGACGAAGCAAAAGATACACAACAGAGAATCTGTCAGAGGCCTTCACAAACCTACACAGACCCTGTATGAAACACACCGCTAAAGAAGTAAACATACAGAATTTTTCTTATACAGTATTACACCTAATAGGAATAATGGCAGACAAAAAATGCACTGTCAGCTATGTAAACAAAACAAAGAGGAAACAGAAGACCACCTTTTCTTCCACTGTTTTACAATCCAAAGCACACTACACACCTTACAAAACCTAATGGATACCTTTACCAAACAAAATCCACCGACATTTACAAGGCTATATTCCTAAACATACTACCACAAGGTACTACAGACAACCG
Organism: Candidula unifasciata; assembly: GCA_905116865.2. Lineage (NCBI taxonomy): Eukaryota > Metazoa > Mollusca > Gastropoda > Stylommatophora > Geomitridae > Candidula > Candidula unifasciata. The sequence goes on along the minus strand of CAJHNH020004102.1, from coordinate 2,410 downwards.
TGACAAACTCTTGACTGCACTAGCAGAATACAGAGTTCTGATATGGAATGTAGGTGCCAAGCGGTACACGAGTCCAAGAAACTACACTCCAAATGATATTGTACAAAGTTACCAATGTATTTTGAAACATGTATTGCAGCAAAGTTATTAAATTTTTGTAAATCCTACCTGCCTAAAACAAGACAGGAAATGTATGCTTCTGAAGATGGCAAGGCGATATACATGAAATAAGAGTAGTTCTGCGAGCGAACGACAATGAAGGGCAGAGGGAGAGAGAGAGAGAGAGAGGAGAGAGGAGGAAGAGATGAGAGAGAGAAGAGAGAGAGAGGACTGAGGCAGAGAGAATGAGAGAGAGAGAATAAGAGAGGAGAATAAGAAGAGAGACCGAGAGAGAGAGATGAGAGAGAGAAGAGAGAGGAGAGAGAATTAGAAAAGAGAGAATGAAGGAGAGAGAATGAGAGAGAGGAGAGACGGAGAGGGGGAGGGGGTAAATGGGGGGGGGGGGGGGGAGAAAGAGAAGTAGGAATAATGGAATGGAAATGAATATTTTTGCATACAGGTATGTCATGTATATAATGCCTTTTTTGTATATTATATATATATATTAGATAGATATAGATATATATATATATAGATATATATATATATATATCTAATATAATATATATATATATATAGACAGTTTCGAGCGGGGCGTGATAAGAGCCTTGGCAGACCAGACGGCGCCCAAGTGAGCTCGCAATTGCCACGCGTACCAAGGAAAAAAGTGGGATACAATTTCCGTTTTGTAGAGCCCTACCCAAGTCCCTTTATTCTCTTTTTCGCGACATAGGCTTTTTGTGGAGATGTGGGGTCATTTCACATTGGTCTTTACCTCCACCCTAAATTTTAAAATTTTAAAAAAATGTAAAAAAAAAAAAAAAAATGTATAATGATTTTAAACCCTGCCATTTCATTTTCAACCATCCCAAAAAGGGGGAAACCCAAAAACCCCCAACAAAAGAAAATGAATAGGGCCCCTCCTTTTTACCCGCGGTCTGTTTCTGCCTCCTGCCTTTAAAAATTCTCTTTTAAATGTTGGGGGAGGATTAATAACATTACCCCCCCTTTTTAAATTTTTTTTTTTCCCCATTTTTATTTTTTTGCTTTTGTAAATGTATTAAAAAAAATTTTTGTAAACAGGTTTTTAACCAATAAACAGATTTAAAAAAAAAAAAAAAAAAAAGAACCCAAGATCGATGGCAAGCCCCAGTATTTGGGAAAAATTTGGGGGGGTTTCAAAAGAACATCAAAAACCAAAAAAGGTTTGGTAAAAATGGGCCCATGCGGCGTCCGTGGCCCTTTGGGTTTTGCGGAGAACCCGGACTCGAAATTTAAAAACGTCCCGAAAACGAAACCCCTGTAAATGTGTAAAAGTTATTTGGTATGGGGCGGGGAGTTCGATACAGCCAAAAAAGAGGGGGATGTATTCCTGAGAAGAAAAAGACGGCCGGCGTAATGCTGACCCATTTCCCACCGAGTTCCGAAGGGTCTGTAAAAATATGGGTGCTCTTCCTTTGTGTCCGATGCTCCTAAAGGCGTGAAAAGGGATCTTTACTTTTACTCAGTCACCTGGTCAGAATGGAACACAAACAGTCAGCAGGTAGAAGAAGAGAACAGTAGGCTACAAGGCAAGGGGCCGACCAAGAAAGAGATGGGTGGAGAAAGTAAGACATACACTAAAGAAAAGCAATATAATATTAACAAGAGCTACGCAACAATCAAACGCTGGAAAACTACATCTATAGTCCGTTCTAGTAGTCATTCTCTTCTTCTTTACGTCCTCTTTTACCGCTTCGGGTGTCGAGGGAGATATGAGGTCCTGCTATGTGCTCTTCTGGCTGCATTGACCAAAGACACATCGTGGAGCTGTAGTCTCTTTAATGTTTATTTTCCCATCTTGTTCTTAGTCTACCCCTTGCTCTACATCCCTCTCTTCTTTTGGTATATGCCTTGTATAGTTTAGCATCAGAAGGCATTCTCTCCAAGAGGGGGAAACCATTTATTTTTGTTTTTTAGAATTTAGAGTTGGTTTATGTCCGACGTATTTGATGACTCATTCCCGATTTTTTTATCTTCTGGTCACTCCACAGTCTTTTTTAGACTCCTCATTTGGGCAACTTTACAAATCGTAACTAGTAACCCTTTAGATAAAAGAAGTAAAAGTATTTTTTTTCGCATTAGGCATACAGGGTGTCGCGTGCAAAGTGCCCCAAAGCACCAGACGGAGTGAGAAAAAAGCGTCAAAAAAAAGTAAAGTTGTTTTTGTAATTTTTTGTCTGAGCGTTGTGTTTATAGGAAGGAGACGACGTGGGAACATTAGGCCTTTTTCCCCGGGGGTCCCCCGGAAGAAACGTTATTAAAGTTTGGG
>CAJHNH020004101.1:462938-507938 GCA_905116865.2 Candidula unifasciata | reverse complement strand
AAAGCCCTTGATGATGATAAAAGGTATACTTAAAACATACACAATATCAATATATATATGTATAAATATATATATATATATATATATATATATATATATATATATATATATATATATATATATATATATATATATCTGAGTGTGTGTGTGTGTTTGTGTGTGTGATTTTTAGGGATGCTTAGTCCCTTGCAACTTTGCTAGGAGTACGGTTGAACGGCGACAGGGTCGCCCATTGGCTCGCCGTCGGGACATTATTAGCATCTGTCTCCTTTGATCGCATCAACAATGCAGGAGTCCTTTTCAGGGCTACATGGTGGTGTCCAATGCTGAGCCATTTTATACAGCGCACATAGCATAGCCACCATTATAACATAAAACTCCTCCCTTCGGAAAAGCTGGTTGAACATGATGATTTATTTTACACAAAGGAACAGAACGAAGGAGTACGGTCTAGAAAACGGTTTAGTCGAATAGGTGGGGGAATAGCGGTGTTTGTTTATATATTTGTTCTTACTTCGTGGAAGAGAGAGGTTGGGGGGGGGGGGGGGGGCTTATGCGAATAAGCTCCCAGGTTCCGGTACCTTTGATCGAAAGACCTCAACAGTCCCGAGCCACGAATAACCCTAGACCCAAACGCGTTGCGTGAGCTGTGAGACGAACAGAAACAATCCTGCAAGCCTGGACATTTGTTTACTGCCTTGCCCCCACAGTTCATTAATCAGCAGAGTTGAGTGGGTCGACGGGTAGCTTCAGTGTGGTGTTTATCTTCCAAGGTTTGTTTGGCATGTAATGTTGGCTAACAGGATTATAAACTCTGTTAATTACCAATTACCAACATCGTGATTATATTAAAACAAAAACAAGGAAATAAGAACTGATATGGGGGAGAATCAAATTACTAATAAATTACACTTTTCTCATCTTTCTTTGCAGAATATTAGAAACACAATGACGTGATATAATTACCAAATTAGTTAACTTCGTCGTCCTCATGTAGGATGCAATTTTTAGTTATTTTGAAGCCCACCCTGGTTTTTTGCTGTGGGCCCTAATTATAGCCGGGCCTTAAATATCGCCTAACGACTGAACGGGGTTTCCAGGACCTCTCCACGGGTGATTCACATCCGCATGGTGGCACTTTGTGTAACCGGGTGTTTATCGCTTGTGTAGTGTCTCGGTGGGGTACAACATACACACATACATACACACCAAGTTAGAGTATAGCAGGGAATGGAGATATTTATCTGAAATTCTAGAAGTGTTGTTCCGCGTGTGGTTTCGGGTTCCCATTGAGGGGGACACACACACATAAACCTGCTGCCTCCCTTAATTGTATGTAGTAACGTAAGACTCGACTAATTATGGGCATCTTTCGAAGAGGATGTGCATTAGTCTGAGAGGCAAGGAACCCACAGTCTGCACCCAAAAAAGCTAGATCTGTCAAAACAATTATGCACGCCCTTCTCAGGTTCTAGAAGAAGACCGGAGGTGGATTTACACCTAGAACTTTCAGCCAGAGTTTAGAGACAGGGAATGTATCCACACACACACACACACACACACACACACACAAAAAAAACAAGAAGAAGATAAAAGTGTGGACAGGGTGCTGTAAAGGGTTCTGTTTCACAAAGGCCGTTAAACAGCTAGCATGTCCATAAAATGTCATCAGCAAAGAATAAAAAATAAAGAGCCTTCAAAGTGAGGAGAGATAGGGGAGAAACTTGTGTTTGAAACATACAAGGGAGAAACAACAGTACAAGCTATAACTGGATAAATCATTAGGTTTGGCAATATACCTACCGGGGAGATTATTAGCTATTATTCGAGGAGAGCAATGGGGAGAAGCACTACGAAGAGGCAAAACAAATTCATGAAGATGATGGTAATGATGATACTGAAGGTGAATGAGGAGGATGAGGAGGAAGAGAAGGAGGAAAAGAAGAAGAAGAAGAAGAAGAAGAAGAAGAAGAAGAAGAAGAAGAAGAAGAAGAAGAAGAAGAAGAAGAAGAAGAAGAAGAAGAAGAAGAAGAAGAAGAAGAAGAAGAAGAAGAAGAAGAAGAAGAAGAAGAAGAAGAAGAAGAAGAAGAAGTAAAGAAGAAGAAGAAGAAGAAGAAGAAGAAGAAGAAGAAGAAGAAGAAGAAGAAGAAGAAGAAGAAGAAGAAGAAGAAGAAGAAGAAGAAGAAGAAGAAGAAGAAGAAGAAGAAAAAGAAGAAGAAAAAAAAGAAGAACGAGGAGCAATGGCAAACTAGTGGACGTAAATTTGCCTAGAAAAACCACACAACAGCTAGGGGCTGTTGTGGTTGGTTCTGCGACGTCCTGTAAAGGATACGCAACTAAACTCCTTTTAATGACAAACATAGTACCTCAGTAAAAAATGAAGCACATTTAGTGCAATACATTATTGTAATTACTAAATAGCCTTTGAAATTCCAATTTTTTTCTTTCACAGAAACGGGTGACTCAATGCAATTTATCACAAACATCAAAAAGAGACAATCGTCATTTCCGGTCATATTATGAGAAGAACAAAACGAGAACGTGTTGTGAACACTGGAAAGATATGTGGAAAAAGAGACAGAGAAGTACAAGGCGAGTAGATTAATGACATCGTGTTCTCTTGGGATGGAGGGTACAGCACATAAACAGATACATGCTGTTTAAGACTGCAGGCTGTGGAGAGGCATAGTCGCCCACACCAAACGGTAAAGCCCTTGATGATGATAAAAGGTATACTTAAAACATATTCTATATATATATATATATATATATATATATATATATATATATATATATATATATATATATATATAATCTGAGTATGTGTGTGTTTGTGTGTGTGATTTTTAGGGATGCTTAGTCCCTTGCAATCTTGCTAGGAGTACGGTTGAACGGCGACAGGGTCGCCCATTGGCTCGCCGTCGGGACATTATTAAGGTCTGTCACCTTTGATCGCATCAACAATGCAGGAGTCCTTTTCAGGGCTACATGGTGGTGTCCAATGCTGAGCCATTTTATACAGCGCACATAGCATAGCCGCCATTATAACATAAAACTCCTTCCTTCGGAGAAGCTGGTAGAACATGGTGATTTATTTTAAACAAAGGAACAGAACCAAGGAGTACGGTCTATAAAACGGTTTATTCGAATAGATGGAGAATAGTAGTGTTTGTTTATATATTTGTTCTTACTTCGTGGAATGGAGAGGGGTGGGTACGTGGGGGGGGGGGGGGGGGGGGGCTTATGCGAATAAGCTACCAGGTTCCGATACCTTTGATCGAAAGACCTCATCAGTCCTGAGCCCCGAAAAACCCTAGGCGCCAACGTGTTGCGTGAGCTGTGAGACAGAAACAATCCTGCAAGCCTGGACATTTGTTTACTGCCTTGCTCCCACAGTTCATTAATCAGCAGAGTTGAGTGGGTCGACGGGTAGCTTCAGTGTGGTGTTTATCTTCCAGGGTTTGTTTGGCAAGTAATGTTGGCTAACAGGATTATAAACTCTGTTAATTACCAATTACCAACATCGTGATTATATTAAAACAAAAACAAGGAAATAAGAACTGAAATTGGGGAGAATCAAATTACTAATAAATTACACTTTTCTCATCTTTCTTTGCAGAATATTAGAAACACAATGACGTGATATAATTACCAAATTAGTTAACTTCGTCGTCCTCATGTAGGATGCAATTTTTAGTTATTTTGAAGCCCACCCTGGTTTTTTGCTGTGGGCCCTAATTATAGCCGGGCCTTAAATATCGCCTAACGACTGAACGCGGTTTCCAGGACCTCTCCACGGGTGATTCTCATCCGCATGGTGGCATTTTGTGTAACCGGGTGTTTATCGCTTGTGTAATGTCTCGGTGGGGTACAACATACACACATACATACACACCAAGTTAGAGTATAGCAGGGAATGGAGATATTTATCTGAAATTCTAGAAGTGTTGTTCCGCGTGTGGTTTCGGGTTCCCATTGAGGGGGACACACACACATAAACCTGCTGCCTCCCTTAATTGTATGTAGTAACGTAAGACTCGACTAATTATGGGCATCTTTCGAAGAGGATGTGCATTAGTCTGAGAGGCAAGGAACCCACAGTCTGCACCCAAAAAAGCTAGATCTGTAAAAACAATTATGCACGCCCTTCTCAGGTTCTAGAAGAAGACCGGAGGTGAATTTACACCTAGAACTTTCAGCCAGAGTTTAGAGACAGGGAATGTATCCACACACACACACACACACACACACACACACACACACAAAAACAAGAAGAAGATAAAAGTGTGGACAGGGTGCTGTAAAGGGTTCTGTTTCACAAAGGCCGTTAAACAGCTAGCATGTCACTATAATGTCATCAGCAAAGAATAAAAAATAAAGAGCCTTCAAAGTGAGGAGAGATAGGGGAGAAACTTGTGTTTGAAACATACAAGGGAGAAACAACAGTACAAGCTATAACTGGATAAATCATTAGGTTTGGCAATATACCTACCGGGGAGATTATTAGCTATTATTCGAGGAGAGCAATGGGGAGAAGCACTACGAAGAGGCAAAACAAATTCATGAAGATGATGGTAATGATGATACTGAAGGTGAATGAGGAGGATGAGGAGGAAGAGAAGGAGGAAAAGAAGAAGAAGAAGAAGAAGAAGAAGAAGAAGAAGAAGAAGAAGAAGAAGAAGAAGAAGAAGAAGAAGAAGAAGAAGAAGAAGAAGAAGAAGAAGAAGAAGAACAAGAAAAAGAAGAAGAAGAAGAAGAAGAAGAAGAAGAAGAAGAAGAAGAAGAAGAAGAAGAAGAAGAAGAAGAAGAAGAAGAAGAAGAAGAAGAAGAAGAAGAAGAAGAAGAAGAAGAAGAAGAAGAAGAAGAAGAAGAAGAAGAAGAAGAAGAAGAAGAAGAAGAAGAAGAAGAAGAACGAGGAGGATGACAAGAAAGAAGAGTGAAAGAGTAGTCATGGGAAAGATAGTGAGTGAGTACATGAAAAAGATGGTGAGTGTCGGAGAAAAAAAACCCCGCTTGGGATAAATGCGAAACTAAGTCTACTCTTCTATTCTGCTTGCACGTCGTAGAGGTCGTTAATACACGGAAGTAAAAGGGGGAAGGCGTGGCGAGCGAGCCAGTCTGACACCAATTGCCCTTAATCGCTTTGGGGTTCGCTCATCATTATTGATGACACTACAGTGTTCCAAAACTCGCGTACCTTAGTACTGATTAATACGATTTTTTCTCTCCATGTGACCTCAGATTTCCCATGGGCTTTATGATTTTATCATTTACAACTGCGCAGATGCTGCAGTTTTCTTAAAGGAAATGTCTTTGGTCTTTATTTGACTAATAATTTGTATAAAAAGGAAGAACCGGGCCACCCTGTGGTGTTATCTGCTGTTAGCAAAAACATCGCAGAGAAGGGCACCCACTTACCCAGGCATTCTAAAAGATTGCTGAAGGCCAAGATGTTCAGTCGTGTGGATGTGGTAAGCAAGCGGAGACTACCACATTATATATCCACATAAACTCAAAAAGGACTGTAAAAGACTTGCTGATTGATGATGATAAACACTAAAAACTTATTATTAAACAACTGACACATTCGTAGAATTTGAGCTGAAAGCCTTTCCGGCAGACAATTAAAAAAAACTGGCAACTTACTGGAGACTAACGCTGGGGATTATCACCCGTTGGTAAACCGCCTATGGTACATGTACAGTTTGATGTCTTGGCAATTTGCTGTCGCTCACTTAACTGTAAGCGTGCTGGTTGTTTGCGATTCGATGCCACCACCCCCCCCCCTTTTTCCCACTCCCCCCCCTCCCCCAGCAAATAAGGCAAAATTAAAACTAGAGGATTAGTTGTAATAAAAATAATTTCTTCCGCCGATGTTTTCTCTGTGTCGCCCCTTTGAATGCAACCCTAATTATGTAAAACGAGATGTTTTTAATTAGAAACTAAGAATTATATTAAGTAATCGAAAGGACATATTAGCAGGCTGTATGCCAAATTTCAACAACTTATACCGAATGGTTACTAAGTTGCAGATTTTTTTATGATAACCACAACGGATTGTAATATGTTTGTTAGTTCTCAATAAAAATTATGGTCTGTCTGGACTGTATCAGTTAGGAGATAAAATTAATTATCTTTTCTGATTTGTATATGTTTAACCGCCGCTGGTGCTCGGGCTGAATGATGAGCTGCCGTTGCCGTCGCTATTGACGAGGAGTTAAGGAGTTACCATCACCTTGAACATTCCCATTAGCGCCCCGTCCCCGTCTTCAGCAGCCAGCACAGAGTTCCTATTTCCACAATAATATTAGCAATCTGTTGTAAGTCCTTCTGGTTTTCCCCCTGAATGTTGAATGTCTACCGGACCCTCTGGTCACTGTACCATTCTCTCAGACCGATGTGATCTACTCATACTTCTGCATTTAACGAAGAGATAGATTAGCACAATGATAAGCGGTTGCCTGGTGGGTCTTCTCTGGATTTATGATCAATACTAAAATACTATATGGTTACCAGCAGAGTGATCTGAAGATTGTAGGTAGAAGGTTTCTACAGGCTGCATATGTCTAGCTCACTGCAAATGTTTATTTTAAGAAGTGTATGGTTTGGCCAGGCGCGACCCACCATAAAACAAGGTCAGACACCTCCCCCCTCCCCCCCCCCACCCGAAAAAAAAAAATAATCAACAGTTGAAGATATAACATGTATCCGATTCAAAGTAAACCGCTTATGCACTGATACAGCAAGTGGCACGATCTAAAACACAATGGAACGACCTCTGTAGTTCTTCTGTTGTTATGACCCTTAAAGTCGATGTTTCGGCCGTTTGGATGTCATCAATATGGTTAAAGAAGCCTCCTTTCAATCGTATCAATGAGTTTATCATTACGAACAGAATTTTGCGTCCAGGTCTATGTGCATTAGTAATCATTTCCACGCCACTTTTGAATCGTGAAAACCACTTGAAAATTTGAGCACGAGATAAACAATTATCCCTATAAACTTGTTGCATCAATTCAACTGTTTCAATTGTGTTTTTTCTGAGTTTCAAAGATAATTTAACGTTAGCTTTTTGCTCTGTGCTGATTACCTAACAATGCACCTCTGACAAGGTCAACAAAATGGCGGCTGCTTTGTAGTTTGCTTATCTAGCGGCGATGAAAAGTTGCCAGATCATAGATAGATGTTGCCTCTCTAGATCCTATGCTTTGCTTCGTAGATGGCATTTATGTCTTGGCCATAATAAAATTTAATTACTTAATTGTCGGACCATGTATTTCCAAGGCGAACGAAGTGGGGCTTTAATTGGCCTAATCCTAGTTTGACAGCAGAGATACTTTGCATCCTATAACAGGTATGCTAACATACGCGTTCAGCATTTTAAAATGTAATTCGATGTCATCGCGTGTTTGATGTTTTATTTTCCTTCTGCTTCTGCTTCTGCTTCTGCTGCTGCTGCTGCTGCTGCTGCTGCTTCTTATTCTTCTTCTTCTTCTTCTTCTTCTTCTTCTTCTTCTTCTTCTTCTTCTTCTTCTTCTTCTTCTTCTTCCTGTTTAATGTTATAATATTTTCTCTTTAATTTTTTTTCCCTAGTTTATGAATTGTCGTTCAACTAGCTATCATTTTTTTTTATTAGACCCAGTTATGGATGATTGAGAAGTTGAGATTACCTGCACAGTTCCTGAGTGATGCTGATGATTGTTTCCTGTGATTTCATGTAATAATTCTTAACTTCTGGTTCAAGGCATCGATATTTAGATAATTTGGGTCACATTCAGGCACTACGACTCAGAGGAACCCATTTCACAAGTGAAGAAGTGTCACTGTTATTCAATCGCTTCATGGGAGTAGTACACAAGTGTAATATTAAGGAAGAGCTTTCAGGTAAATAGTGCAAAAGTGTCATTTTTAACGATGACTTTCACGTGATACAGACATAAATGCTTTTTTAAATGAAATACTTCGCGTGACTTGCAAAGGAATACCAGTGCCTCTAATAATAATTCAGCGAAACTCGAGTACTATGCCGCAGATACGAATAACTAATAATGGTAACATGTTAAAAGCGTTCACAACGTTCGCTTCGCACTCTGAAGATCGCGGGTTCACAATGCATCGTTATTTTCATGAGTGCAACTTTTACGAAGATCCCCGTCGATCGTCCCTGAAGCTACAAATTTCGTGCTTATTGTGACGTTCTCCGCAGACGAGTAGCTATTCTTCAGGAGAAATTCAGCCAAAGGGATTAAAATCTGACTCACTGAAATCAATCCTGTTGACTTTAACTGTAACGTTATATTTCCGGCATACATACCGTTGAGGTGCCATATTATCGATTACCGCTCATTGGGTGATGCCGTCAATATCAAACGCCCAGTGTTACTTCTTACCAAATTCACCAACATCCGTGTTGGGCTGGGTCGATTTGCAGGTCCAGATTATTTGAAAAACAAACTACTAGCTTGCCGACTGCCATTCAATCTGTAAGTGAGTAAAGGGCTCATTTCCACGCCTTCCATGGAATTGGGCATTTAGGTTAGTTGCGTATCCTTTACAGGACATTGCAGAACCAACCCCAACAGACCCTCGCTGTTGTGTGGTTTTTCTAGGCAAATTTACGTCCAGTAGTTTGCCATTGCCTTCTAGACGGTCGGCTTTCTTGACACCTTTGTCGAAACCAACGCAAGACGCATAGCCTGCTGCTGGGATTACGAAGCGTTCGCATCGACTTAGGACATATAGGGCTAGACCTATATTTTATAGACAAATAGGCACTCGATGGGTGATGTGGTCAACATGTATTCTGTGTTGTTGGTAATTATTTGTACGTCGCATCATTACCATATTTTTATATTTGCATTTCGTCAGTGTGTGCGTGAGTCTGTGCGCGCGCGCGTAGGTTTTATCGTGCAATTTGTTTCTAATCCTATTTATCTCTTACTGCACTATACACTACAAGGGATGGCTTATGTTCAAATCTAAAACACTACAAGCCACTTCAGTCTTTATTGCGAAAATGAACCAATTCATTACATATTTACACTGAGAGGTTCATTTTTGTCTTTTTTTTTTTTTTTTTTTTTTTTTTTCCCTTTTTTTTTTCAATTTCAAAACTAATTATTAGGTTTACATGTGGATATATATATTTACATCTGATGCTAGATTATGTCTAAATTTTCTGTCCAAGACAGCTAGACATGCATCCTTACTAAAACAGGGAACATGGAAAAAGGGGGAAAAAAAAGAGGGGGAGGGGGTACTAAAGAGGGCAGAAACTGGGCAATTAATTACACTAATTAAAACCGTGCACATGCTGTGCATGGCTGTTAGTTAATCTATATTTTAATCAAGTGTTGATTAAATCTTTACAAAAATTATATCAAAACAGAAATACTAACACCATGTGTAATCGTTATCCGGTTATTTATCGATTCTGAACTTATCGCACCGACTTGACATAGCGTGTGATCTAACAGCTTCGAGACATAAACAAAACAAAACAAAAAGAGGTTATAAACAAATCGTTTTGAGGAGAACTACTATTCATAGTAGTGCAGTAGCTTAGCACCCCAGGAAACTGTCCAAGAGAGGGTGGGGTCGGCGGGGTATTGTGGAGTTTAGACAACTTCCACCACTGTAACCCTACCCTACCCAATAACTATCAGATAATATCTACTTGAACCCCAAGGTTCCAGCACCACTGATAGTTGGTAACAGTTTTAGAACCTTTTTCCCCGCCTACGGGTGTTTTGGGCTTAAAGGGGCATAAAGACCAATCGGCACATGGTGGATCATGTGGTCAGCACCACGCCGGCGCCCTTTACTTCCCAGGACTCTATCTGGTACTTATTCAGGGCTCGGTCGACCTGGAAGACAAGGTCATTTTTGAAATAAGTCCGGTACCGTCATGACCCGAACCCACAACGTTCCAATCTGCAGGCGAGCGTCTATCCGCTGCACCCAACACGGCGTATCCCACTGAGATATGGAGTCCCTTAAAATGCGTGATGATGACGTCATACTCCACCAGAACAACACATGGAGAGATAAACACCCGGTTACATAAAGTCCTCCATTCGGATGATGATCACCCCTGGACAGGTCCCAGAAACCCCGTTCACCCATAGGTGGGGTTATATTAGGGTCCCCGGCAACAGCCAGGGTGCGACTTTAAAAAAGAATTGAGTCTAACATTGGGATGCAAAATATGTTTTTTTTTAAAATGCGTTACACTAACGTCAACTAGGTAGGTAGGTAGGTAGGTAGGTAGGTAGGTAGTTGTAACCCACCAGGACATCACACAAGCGATAAACACTCGTTGACTCAAAATGAAACCATGCAGATAAGGATCACCTGTGGTGATGTCTCAGAAACCCCTTTCAGCCTTTTAGGCCGTATCTATGGCTAGGCCATATTTCAGGCCCGGTTCTAATCAGGGCCCACGGTAAAAGCCAGAAAGAGGCTTCGGAATAACAAAAATTGGCATCAGACGAGAAGACGACTTGATTAACATCAGATAAGCGTGGAATAAAGTGACACTATTCTGACCCCCCCCCCTCCCCCCCCCCCCCCCACCAAAAAAAAAAAAAAAAGAATAAACAATCAATTAAAAGATCTGAAGAAAATAACAAGCACACCGCAAATGTATGGTACAAGCATTGACTTCTGGACTCATCCTGTTTTTAATGGACATTGAAACCGATCTGATAAGGACAAGCATGGAAACCATTGAGATTTCTATCTCCGCGTCCATAAAACAGAATTTAGATTTCGTTGATTAAGATTTAACAAGGGGAAACAACCAAATCCGATGTTTATCTGGCTCGTTCCGTAGCTACAAGAATACGCTTCCTTCTGTTCGAGATGGCCTTAATATATGTTTTTGTATTGTCTTTTATTTCACAAGCGTTTATAATGTAATGGTATTAAAAACTGTATTATATATTAGTGGTGGTTAAATATCGATATTTCTTATCATAGATTCTGCACGTTAGACTTCTTCATGCATTTAGAACATATTTATATATGTATTTAAAATCGTAAACGTGAGTATAATTAACTGGTCCTGTGGGATGCAATTATTCGTTAGTTTGCAGTCCTAGCCTGGCTCTTTCCATGGGACCGCAATATAGCCCGGCCATAAATATGGTCTAATAGCTGAATCCTCATCCACATGGTGGCACTTGTCCTTGTGGGGTAGAAAGTCAGTTTAGTTCACTTAAGTAAAGGTTAAGAGATGTTGTGGATTATAAAGCTAGTCAGTTCTAGCAGTAGAAAAGAGTGCATACGCCTTCTTGCAGTCCATCCTGTGTGGCTCACACATTTCTTGCACTAATTCCTGACAGACCTGTCACTAATAAAGCTATTATCATGCACACGACACAATCGACGATGAATCCCGGTGCTATTTTGACCTGTTTGAAAAAAAAAAAAAAACGAATCACACCACGGATTTTACAGCTGGCGGGAAAGGTAATAATAACAACTTGTGTCCATCTTGATTTGTTCGTGACCGGAAAACCATTGAAACAATTTGACTGAAGGTTGATGTGTAGTGAGCTGAAAGACTATTGAATGAATAATACAAACAATGAATGATGTCGCTAAGCCACTGCTTCCCAAACTTTTTTTTTAGTCGCGGCTTTTTTTTTTTTTTTTCCGATATATTTTTTTTTCCACGGTTTTCCACACCTAAGTATGGCTATTCGTATTTAAGATTTAAAAAAAAAAAGTAGTGAGTCTTCGAATATTTCGAAGCGCCACTGTGAAGAAGTCGCGGCTCCCTTAGAGTTCGCGGCGCACAGTTTGGTAATTACTGCGCTAAGGCAAACAGTTTTTTTTTCCCCCGGCCAATCGGAGGTTAACTTTAGAATAGCTCTTGAGCATTAGTTAGTTGCATAACCTTTAAAGGACGTCGCATACAACCACCATCATTTGTAAGCAGTTAATGGATCTACGAGGTAAAGTTACATTCAATAGTTTGTCACTTTATTTTCTGAATGGTTCGCTTTCATACAATTACCAAAATCATCGCAAAGCAGTCTACTGCCAAAGTACTCAAAATGGAATCAAAATCAGGTTAAGAATTACGAATTTGCGACTCTAAACCCTGTGCCAACGACGCCGATAGGAGTAAAATCCTTGAGATTTACTGGTTAAGTCCCATATTTTCAGTGACCAGTCGGCGCATAGTAAGTATTTGTGGTATTAAAATAAATTCTTTGTATAACGTTTGTTTTTCTTAAAACACTTTCCGTCTAATATGACAAATCGTTGGCATACCGATGACACTATAGAAAGTCATCTGTTTCAAGCCTGTGGTTAGGGATGCAAATTCCCCATTTCTGGATCCTGAGTCTAAAGGTTTCATCGATCAGCTACCGAGATGAGTGCTTTATGCAACACTATGAGCTATGGATTTCATTTAGAATTGTCCTTTTTTTTCTCTTTCGTCCGCTACCATTTTAGGTTGTAACCTGCACTATAAATGGCAGCTGGCTGATTACTTTCGGAAAGGCGTGTACTTCTGCAGTATTATGAGTTCAATGTTTGATTTCGTAATTGCCCGAGTGTATCAGCAATGAGCTGCAATTTTTGTGTATATGGGGTTGTTAGTGCTGGAACATCTGACAGTTGTTTTATGCATTTACTTATGTTTTTCACTAGTTTTCGAACAAAACATTTTGTGTGATGTCCACCGGATAAGGAATGATGCAGTTATTTGACAACTCGTCTGCAGCGAAGTTGGAGCCTCGACTGACTAACCATTTAATGACTTATCATCATATGTGCCCTACCAACTGGGGTAGGCGCTTATGTGTCTCCCCAGATCACGATCCTTGGTTGCTCGAACAGTTCTCTTGATGATATCTCTCCATGCCATCGCTTCAGCCCATCCAGCATAATCTCTCTTGGTCTGCCTCTACCCCTTTTTCCACTGATCTTTCCCATTGTCACGATGTTTTCCAATACCTCTCTTCTCATTACGTGGCCAAAGAACAGTATTTGTCTCTTTCTTTTTGTTGTATATAGAGATCTACTTTCATTAGCATGTAATGACTAATATGTTAAAATTTGTTAACATACAAAACAATATTTTCGAAGAATTTGGGTGTGCCTTTAACTGAACTTCAGGGATAGAGAGGTGAACCACTCCTGCGGTTGCTTACCGACACCAAGGCTTATACAGCTCACAACATATCTACGCCTAGCAAACATAGGGGATCGACTTTTTCCTCGAAATCGAACATTATCTGTCTGAGAGTCGCGAAACCAACAGTCTGTGCAGATATATGCGAGATCTGTGAAGCAGATGTACACGCAACACTCAAACCCTGGACCATGACCAGAGACATGGCATGGACGAACAACCAAGACCACCGAAATTAGCAGCCAGCGAAGAATGCCTAAGATAAAAAAAAAGCTTCTTGCAGAGTGATGGGTGAAGTGACAAATTCGAAGTGTCTTAAATCAGTGTTGATCTGGAGTGTTCTGCATTTACACTTTGCAGTATAGGCACATATATTTCCTCGTGTGTATGTGTGTGTGGGGGGGGGGGGGGGGGGTCAAGGGAAGGAAAATTTGGTAAAAATCAGACATCTTGACTCTCAAAGGTCACATAAAAAGAATCGCACAACAGTGCACAAACACCTTTTAGTATTGGCGCGATGGAAATGTGTGTATGGTAGAATAATATGAGAAACCTCTATGTAAGCAGCCTATTCTCTGTCAGACAGTTAGCTCTGAAAGCAGCCTTTTTAAATAACGTCGCTAAAATTAGCATCATCTACGGGAATGTCCCAAGTGCAAAAATGTCGAGACAGATTAAATCGTTAATCAATAATGATATTCTTGCTTGACACGTCAGGTTTGCTCATACTGAAATGGCATTTGGAAAACTATTTAGCAACTAGTCTTTCTATTTCAGGGCAAGACCCTGTAGACCAGTGATTCCCGAACTGAGGGCCGCGGCGCCCCGGGGAACCGCGACATCTTAACTGGGGCGCTGCGAAATGTTGTAAAAGCTTCATAATTCATGAATAAGACATGAATAGTTATACTTTTACTTAAGTTAGGCCGCCGTAGAAAAATTGTAATTTAAAAGAAAAGCGCCACGACCAAGAACAGATTTGGAAACACTGCTGTAGACAGCACAGGAGCATATGGACGTAGCTTGTATTCAGCATTATTATGTGCCATGCCGATCGTTATAGTTTAAAAAGATTTAGCCAGTTATTAATTTTTATTGCAAATAGAGAATAGAGCATAGGTGGCAGACTCAGGAAATTTAGTGGTAGCCACTTTAGAACGGATCAACCTAGGAACCAAAGTCAAAAATGAAAAATGACAAATCACTACGGATCGATTCCTTCAATTTGGGGTCGGTAGATTTGCGTCTTGCCGCAGAGATAAGTAAGCTTTTATGAATCACAAAACCTGTTAAGTAAGGAACGTTGTAGCTAACTAGTAACCAATATTGTAACAATTTGTGTAGCCGCTTTGCTATTTACGAGACAATTGTGTAAGAAGGTATTTAACCAACATATAACAAATAGTTAACTCTGAGTTACACTGTTTAAAGTCCATTGTGTGTCCTTTACAGGAAGTTGCAGAATCTACTCAGGTAGCTAACTGACGTGAACATCGCTCTGTCTGGTTATATAATTGCTGATGAATTGACAGGAACATCAAACTACCTGGTTATGTGATTGCTAGTTAACTGACTTGAACATCAGTCTGCCTGGTTATATGCTTGCTAGTTAACTGACTTGAACATCAGTATGCCTAGTTATATGCTTGCTAGTTAACTGACTTGAACATCAGTCTGCCTGGTTATATGATTGCTAGTTAACTGACTTGAACATCAGTCTGCCTGGTTATATGATTGCTAGTTAACTGACTTGAACATCAGTCTGCCTGGTTATATGATTACTGGTTAACTGACTTGAACATCAGTCTGCCTTGTTATATGCTTGCTAGTTAACTGACTTGAACCTCAGTCTGCCTTGTTATATGATTGCTAGTTAACTGACCTGAACACCAGTCTGCTTGGTTACCTGGTTTCTAGTTAAATGACAAGAACAACCAATGGTCTGGTTACATGACTGCTGGTTCATTGAAAAGGATTCTCACCATTAAAACGTACTGATACACCAGATACCAATGGAGGTGTTTAACCTAGGCAATGTTAAGCGGCAATTACCATCACAGATTACCAGCATGCTTTAACTAATATCCTAACACTGAGAATGTATGCATGTTTCAGTATGTTTAATTATCTGCATATCTGGCTTAGGAGAGGATTTTAATGTAACACCTGAATGTAAGCAGGTGCTTTTCTGAGTCTTAAAATATACTTAACGGATTTAGTATAGCTGCAAACAATTGGCATGATTTGCCTAATTGATGTCGACAGCTATAAAGCAGAGATTATCAACAGTTCTTCCATCCTACGTAAAAGTAATTTAAGACGCTAGTTAAGGTGGTCTGTCACGTATAGATCACACACAGACTCCCCCACACACACCCACACACACAAACACACACACCCTCAAGCACACTGTCTTCAGTGTTTGAAGACATTGCAATGAAACTCCTTGCCAGTTAGTTGTATTTCCTTATATGGTCTATGACATCATCCTCACAGAAGATCTGAGACAAGCATATTTTGTCAGTTTAATGTAGGATATATTTTTATTAGTTGTGTAAACGGGGTTGATTAGCTAAAATGTATGTCGTGAGGTGAGCAGCCACCCTACACTATGGACGAGTCGGGATTCTGGAGTCCCCTACGTGGACAGTAAAATTTCAAACTTGAACCCGTCCAGAAGGGTATATAGTCCCTTATATTGATCTATACCCTAATCTGGTAGAATATTCACTTTTAGACCTTCTAGTTGCTTTGATAAATCTTCATTTTCAAACTTGCAACTATAGGTTGGCGAATTCTGGTATTTTATTTAGAAATTCATGTAAACCGGTTCACTCCTTAGGCAGGAACACAAGGGAACTTCTTTCCTAGTGACGCTAAACGTAGTTTGAAGCTGGCATTTTCTGCCTGACTGCCTAGAAGAACAGATGTTCTCAAATGTGCCTAGTACACCTATGCTTTGAGGAGGCGGCCTTTGGTATCTAGGACATTTCCTAAGCTTGGGTAAGTTGATTATAGTTTACGAGTACCATAAAATATGTCTTTTTAAAGTTGGCCACTGCTGCATAGAGGGAAGTTTCAGCTGTGTGATCGCACAGAGTTGGGCCGTTCTTGATGTCCAGAGATCAGGCTCCGAACATTAAACATTTCCCTGTGCTGACTAAATGGTTTGTGCTCTACATAACCCACACCATTTGTAAAGATATTAAACCCTACAAGTAATTATTCTATAACCCAACGTAGGATTTGTATCGACTAATAGACACATGTAAACTGGGTCATATTTAGCCGGCTTGATGCTGTAACAAACGCAAGTTCGGCGCTCTGAGCCAAAGGTTATTTTCAACACAACAAAGTGTGTACGGTGAACAGACGGTGGATGGTATAATATATATGTGAGAGAAAGATGGGATGTGTGTCTACAAGTGCGTGTGGGCAATGAGAGTTGATGTTTGATAGTCTATCTGTCTCCCCTCTGACACTCATCTCCTATCACTGTTACTGACTGAACAATAGAGATGATATGTTGAGACTTATACTGTCTCATTATCCTCCGAGCTGTCCTCTGAATGATTACTAATGTGGATGTTAATAAACTGAGCTTGACATGTAACCCCTGAGATGACTGCTAATTCTGAGTTCCTTCCTGATACAGGATGATATCTTCTTGGAGGCCAGGCAATGAATCAGCAGTCCACAAAACCACCTACAAGGAAGTCACCTATGTCTAAGCCAGTGGTGGGCATCACATGGTGAACCTAACTGTGGTCATCAAGTAATGAAATGCTCCAGTTGGTCTACAGACAACATTATGGGTGTTGTACCTCCATCATCATTTATCCGGCAGTTTGTTTGTGCCTCAAGTGTTTGACTTGGTACCTGAGATCTTCTCCAGGAGCCTGGATGTATCTCCAGTGTTCGAGTGTCTAGTGTGGGACTGTCTTGACCGTAACAACAGAGTGACTGAACATCCAGCCAGTTCAAGAAACCAAGGATTCAGATAAGTGTGGGCAATCATGGGTTTATTGCCAGGCGTCACTATTAAATGTCCACACTGATCATAAGGATGATGTAGGCAGACTCTGGAACATTCATACACGTTCAGTCAGATCTAGTTAAAGTGTTGGTCCTTCATATCACTCTGAGTTCTTGAAGTTCTTTGCTGATTCTTATATAATAATTTAGGGCAACTATTAAAATGCAGGCCGAAGCTTCAGTTTTTAAAACCCACACAGCTGCTCCGTACATCGATCTGGGGTAGCCATCTTGGTCTTGGGCCTTTAATAAATTTATTTTTGTTTGAAGATGGTATCTGATGTCTGAGCTGTTTGATTTCCAGTCAGGATGCGACTTTAAGAGACGCAGGTGTGATCAAGTCATCAAATAGAAGGTTGGAGTGTGAGATTAGACCCCTTCCCACCCCACCCTTTCCTCCAAAAGGCGGGGGCGATGGCTTGGTATGGGGCGCTGACTAATGTACCTGATATATCAATGACTTCATATATAGGAAAATCACAGACGTATAACTACAATCCAACCGACTGGGGTTCCAAGACATTTTGCGTGATTGTGTGGTGTGTGTGTGTGTATTTATGTGTGTGTATTTGTATGTAGTAGTGGTAGTGGTGGTGGCGGCAGCGGCGGCAGCAGTAGTAGTAGTAGTAGTAGTAGTAGAAGTAGTAGTAGTAGTAGTAGTAGTAGTAGTAGTAGTAGTAGTAGTAGTAGTAGTAGTAGTAGTAGTAGTAGTAGTAGTAGAAGTAGCAGTAGTAGTAGTAGTAGAAGCAGTAGTAGTAGTAGTAGTAGTAATAGTAGTAGCAGCAGCAGTAGTAGTAGTAGTAGTAGTACCACACTATTCGCAGAGTTAACAACGTTATATTTGCTCACAAAATAGTTTCATTCACGTGTAAAACCGCCCTTCTAGCTAAACATTTCAGCAGCGCCTTGTCAAAGACGCCATCATGTCGCAATCTATGTTTCCCTTGAGAGGTTTTTATTCCATTATTAACACGCCTCTCACATCAGACATGACCTTCGGAAGAACAGTTGAATGAGGTACAGTAGTTCAACAGAGCCCGGTGTGTCTTCCTGGTCTGCATTGTGAGGCTTTGAAAAAAATGGACTCTCTGTTCCCCTATAAAGAACTTCGTACAAGGTAACGGTTCATTTCTGTTTGGTCACCACGTAGTGCGAGATTAAGAGAAATTCTATAGTATTGGGGGAGGTGGGGGGGGGGGGGGAGTTGGAGGACTAGAGCTAGTGTTAAATAAATAGCAACTACTACTTACCCTAATCCTGACCCCCCTCTCCCTATACAATGAGATTTCCCCAAATCTCGCATGACGTGGTGACCTAACAGAAAAGAGGCAAGGTGACTAATAAGGGGTTTTACTTTGAAGTCAAAGTACATGTGCTTGAGAAGCAAGAAAACAACGGTCTGCATCCCAAAAAAGGGTCAGATCTGAGAAACTGATATGCACGCAGAAAGGAATGTATACTGAAACAAGACTAAAGTTCAGAAGTAGACGAACAAGCAGAACTTTCCACTGGAGTTTACTGCTGGTAAACCCTAGTAAGAACAAGTTCAATTAGAACTGAGAAAACGAAAAGCACAGACATCAGAAGGAGACAGTCATCAATTTTCGGCCCTGTTATGAGAAGAGGGAAAATAGAACATGGTGTGACCACTGGAAAGATCTGTGGAAGGAGGGACAGGGGAAGACAACGAGAGAAGATGCTTGGCAGTCTTGTTGCTTGGCATGGAGGTGTGTCGGCACACGAAATGATACATGCTGCAGGAAATCGCAGATTATGGAGAGGCATGATCGCCCACGCCAGTCGGCAAGGCACCTGATGATGATGATGATGATGATGATGGTGGTGATGATGATGATGATGATGATGATGATGATGATGATGATGATGATGATGATGATGATAGTTAAAGAGTAGAAATGGTCTAATTACGAAATAATTAAAATACATCACGTCAAAATATTGTAAATAGGGATGCAAAAGCAGTGCTGAAGCTTGACTACTGCTACTACTACTACTACTACTACTACTACTCCTACTACTACTACTACTACTACTACTACTACTAATACATCAAAAACAACAACTGCTACTACTACTACCACTACTACTACTACTACTACTGTTGCTGCTGCTGCTTATACAAGAACTACTACTACTGCTGCTGCTACTACTACTACTACTACTACTACTACAACTACTACTACTACTACTACTACCACTGCTGCTGCTACTACTACTACTACTACTACTACTACTACTACTGGTGCTGCTGCTACTACTGCTGCTGCTGCTGATGCCGCTACTACTAATACTACTATTACTGCTGCTGCTGCTACTACTACTACTACAAAATAGCGCCACTCCATCTATTTCTTCTTCTCATCCCTTTCATTTTTCTTCTTCTTCTTTTTCATTTTCTTCTTGTTCTACTTCTTCTTCTTCTTCTTCTTCTTCTTCTTCTTCTTCTTCTTCTTCTTCTTCTTCTTCTTCTCTTCTTCTTTCTTCTTCTTCTTCTTCTTCTTCTTCTTCTTCTTCTTCTTCTTTTTCTTCTTCTTCTTTTTCTTCTTCTTCTTCCTCAGGTTCTTTTTCTTTTTCTTTCTTCTTCTTCTTCTTCTTCTTCTCTTCTTCTTTCTTCTCTTCTTCTTCTTCTTCTTCTTCTTCTTCTTCTTCTTCTTCTTCTTCTTCTTCTTTCTCTTCTTCTTCTTCTTCTTCTTCCTTCTTCTTCTTCTTCTTTTTTCTTCTTCTTCTTCGGCCTGTTTTTCTTTTTCTTCTTCTTCTTCTTCTTCTTCTTCTTCTTCTTCTTCTTCTTCTTCTTCTTCTTCTTCTTCTTCTTCTTCTTCTTCTTCTTCTTCTTCTTCTTCTTCTTCTTCTTCTTTTTCTTCTTCTTCTTCCGGCTGTTTTTCTTTTTCTTCTTCTTCTTCTTCTTCTTCTTCTTCTTCTTCTTCTTCTTTTTCTTCTTCTTCTTCCGGCTGTTTTTCTTTTTCTTCTTCTTCTTCTTCTTCTTCTTCTTCTTCTTCTTCTTCTTTCTCTTCTTCTTCTTCTTCTTCTCTTCTTTCTTCTTCTTCTTCTTCTTCTTCTTCTTCTTCTTCTTCTTCTTCTTCTTCTTCTTCTTCTTTCTTCTTTTCTTCTTCGTCGTCTTCTTCTTCTTTTTTCTTTTTCTTCTTTTTCTTCTTTTTCGTCTTCTTCTTCTTCTTCTTCTTCTTCTTTCTTCTTCTTCTTCTTTTCTTCTTCTTCTTCTTCTTCTTCTTCTTCTTCTTCTTCTTCTTCTTTCTTCTTCTTCTTCTTTCTTCTTCTTCTCCTTCTTCTTCTTCTTCTTCTTCTTCTTCTTCTTTTTCTTCTTCTTCTTCTTCTTCTTCTTCTTCTTCTTCTTCTTCTTCTTCTTCTTCTTCTTCTTCTTCTTCTTCTTCTTCTTCTTCTTCTTCTTCTTCTTCTTCTTCTTCTTCTTCTTCTTCTTCTTCTTCTTCTTCTTCTTCTTCGTTCATGTCGTCTTCTTCTTCTTCCCCCCTTTTTTTCTTGCTTTCTTCCTACTTGTTTCTTAACTTCTCAGCACATTCACATTCTTTGCTGACTACCTCCTGTATTATTAATGTCGATGTCCAATTATGTTCTTCTTGTACGTCTAATACTTCTTACAGGAGAATAAACGCCCTCCAATGTGACTTGATGACTGCTCTTTTACTTCTTACAGGAGAATAAACGCCCTCCACTGTGACTTGATGACTGCTCTTTTACTTCTTACAGGAGAATAAACGTCCTCCACTGTGACTTGATGACTGCTCTTTTACTTCTTACAATAGAATAAACGCCCTCCACTGTGACTTGATGACTGCTCTTTTACAGCTGAATTGTCCATACGTTGTTTGTTTTTTAGCTTGAGTAATTTTACCCGATTAGTCTTCCACCCTCACAACAACCCGAACATGCACCGAACTCTTACGGCATGTATGGTAGGTTATAATTTGTTTCTTCTGTTTACTTTCTAGGACACTCTATCACACGAGCGTGCTTGACTTTTAGAAGCATAATCAGGCTTAGGTGCAGCTGTACTGTAAGATAAACAATGTAGGGCTTAAGCAAGTTTTTAACAGATCAGAACAGGATGTTATTCACTGTCTTGATTCTGGAGTGGTGAATAAAAACTTCTTGGATGTGGACAACTAAATAAGAAGGGCGTGTTGCATGCTGAGTCTCATAAAAATCCTTCAACATATGGGGTTCGACATGTCCAGGTCGCGAATTTAAGATAACGGAAGGTCTGCTGAAAATATCATCTCAACATTTTACTGTTAAATTTGTTACAAAAAAAATATGCATCCTGGTTCCGAGTCTTAAAGTAAAAAATTATTTTCTCTCCATCATCATGACGGCAAAAAAGAATCCCACCTTGCAATCTATCTGACGTTTTGCCACCTGTGTCCGTATCTCTATGTCCTATGGGCCTTAACCACGGTTTTACTGTCCAGTTGATAGTGCTACAGGCGTTGAGGACAGCAGGGTGCAAGTCAATGAGTAATTTTCTGGGTATTCAACAGTGTTTGCCGACAGAGGTTTTCCTACAGTGGCCGTCTCTCAGTCCGTCCGTCTGCCTATCTGTTTGTCTGTACACCCGTCTGTCCGTGTTCTTACTCTCTTTTGCTCTCTCTCTCTCTCTCTCTCTCTCTCTCTCTCTCTCTCTCTTTCTGTTTCTCTGTCTCTCTGTCTCACTTTCTTTATCTTTTTTTTTTCTCTTGTCTGTGTGCTTTTTTCACTACGTTCTCCGCATGAATCTCTCTCAGGCTAGCTTTCTCTATCTCCCTTTCTCTCTCTCATTTCTTTCTCTTCTCTCTCTTTCTCTCTCTCTCATCTTCTCTCTGCATATATCTCTTTGCAGCTCTTGTTATTATTTGTACATCGTTATCTCAACTTCTCTCTCACTCTCTATCTTATCCTGTCTCTGAATCTATATGTCTAATTCTGTACTTTATATATTCTTTCTTGTCACTTATTGTTTTCTACATCCATCAATACATACAAGCGTGTTTCGCTGTAGTTGTAAACATCCAAGAATATGGATGGCAAAATATCTTCCAGAACCAAGAAAATTGGTTGGAGGTTAAGGGTGGAGTGGTGGTGGAAAAAAAGGTTGGGGGGGAGGGGACTACCTCCTGCTTTCCAACAACACATAAGCTACTATTTAATAGTTATAAATAAACAGGAGAAAGTCACGAGTTTATGTCATTACAAATGGAAACCCACACATTAAAATCGAGTACCAGCAAGCAATAAATGTATGTGGCGTTTACAAACAACTGTCGGAGTATGTGTTCAAATGACACCAGTCTAAAAACCACAGTAAACAAGCGCACGGTTTTAATCCAGTTGTCACATCATAAAGCGAGCCTGTCTGTTGACGTATCCCGGGATAACGAAAGAAACATCAAGCTATAGTAGAAATCAAAAGAAGGATGCTGCTTTATAGATAATTATGGTGTTCTGTATAAAAGATACAGTTTTACAGACAACTTTGTGGTTTGTAAGAAAGATACAGTTTTACAGACAACTTTGCGGTTTGTAAGAAAGATACAGTTTTACAGACAACTTTGCGGTTTGTAAGAAAGATACAGTTTTACAGACAACTTTGCGGTTTGTAAGAAAGATACAGTTTTACAGACAACTTTGTGGTTTGTTAGAAAGATACAGTTTTACAGACAACTTTGTGGTTTGTAAGAAAGATACAGTTTTACAGACAACTTTGCGGTTTGTAAGAAAGATACAGTTTTACAGACAACTTTGCGGTTTGTAAGAAAGATACAGTTTTACAGACAACTTTGCGGTTTGTAAGAAAGATACAGTTTTACAGACAACTTTGTGGTTTGTAAGAAAGATACAGTTTTACAGACAACTTTGCGGTTTGTAAGAAAGATACAGTTTTACAGACAACTTTGTGGTTTGTTAGAAAGATACAGTTTTACAGACAACTTTGCGGTTTGTAAGAAAGATACAGTTTTACAGACAACTTTACGGTTTGTAAGAAAGATACAGTTTTACAGACAACTTTGCGGTTTGTAAGAAAGATACAGTTTTACAGACAACTTTGCGGTTTGTAAGAAAGATACAGTTTTACAGACAACTTTGTGGTTTGTAAGAAAGATACAGTTTTACAGACAACTTTGTGGTTTGTAAGAAAGATACAGTTTTACAGACAACTTTGTGGTTTGTAAGAAAGATACAGTTTTACAGACAACTTTGCGGTTTGTAAGAAAGATACAGTTTTACAGTACTTTTGTGGTTTGTAAGAAAGATACAGTTTTACAGACACTTTTGCGGTTTGTAAGAAAGCATACAGCTTTACAGGCAATTATGCGGCTCGTTAGATAGGATAGCGTTTATGAATATTTATGAGTTTGTAAGAACATATAGATGTTTATAGATACTTGTGCGGTTCCAAAAGAAAGGATTAAATTTTATAGATAATTATGCGGTTCTGTATCATACTAAAACAACTTTGCTATTCATAGAGCTCAAAATCAGGAGCTCGTAATAGTCCGTGTGTCTAGGTGAACAATTTATTAAAGCGACTGTTCCGCTAAATAAATGGCTCGATAACAACTGCAATTCATGGCCTGAAAAATAAATAAATAACAGACTCAGTTTGCATATTGTGAATATGGACTGTCACATCCATACAATCTTGTAACTACACATATTTTGTCAGGATTGCATACCAAATGAGCTGTGGAAGAGCTGTCTCTGGACGCTTACAGGCTGAGCAGAAGGGCGTTTATTCCTTATCCTTGTCCTAAAACTGGTACGATAAAAAATCATGAGCAGTAAAGGTGGGATGTTGATCATAGCACCCATCCATTGTTGGTTGAGCCATAACACAGTAGGCTTTGTACAATTAGCTCGACTCGCCAGTATGCGTTACAAGCAGAAGGGAAAAGAGGTCAGGGATCAAATGCTCAAACCCCAAGATTCGCTGACTGACGTTTTATCTCACCAGAACACCACATCCAGCGATAAACACCCACTGACACAAAGTGCCACCATTCTCTCTCTCTCTCTCTCTCTCTCTGTGTTTTGTCTCTCTTCTCTCTCGCACTGTCTCTCTCTCTTCTACCTTTCTCCCCCTTTTTCTCCCTGTGTGTGTGTTCGTGTGTGTGTGTGTGTGTGTGTGTGTGTGGGGGGGGGTGTGGGATATTTTGTTATCTGAAGAAATATATTTGAACTAAGCACTCACCGATGCCCCACGCCCCTTTTTTGTTAAGTACGAAACCGGTTTCCCTTCTTTCCTTCAGGTCGAGCGAATAGCAAGAGTATTTTGTGCTCGACCACAAGTTACGAGCACAACCATAGTAAAGCAGCTGTGCCAATTAAAAGTTATAGTCTTTCATTTGGACAGCAGAGTTATTTCATTTGTGTGTTTTCCAACAAGAAAATATAACAATTAGAAGCTATAAAAGCCTCAACAGTAAATGTACGTGTATCCAGTCCTACTCCTTCTTCTTTGTACATTTACATTTACATTTACATCGACACGGTCTCTTGCCACAGACCTGCATGCAGAACCTGTGCATATGTGGTCCAGGTGGCTAGTCTAGAATTCCCTAAAGCCACATTCCACATAAGGGAAGCATTCTATTTTACCAGCCGCAATGTCATTTATGCCATCAACTGCAAGAGATGTGGCATGAAATACATTAGTGAAAAAGGTCTTCGGCTGGCCGACAGGTTCAGACAACATCTTTTGGGTGTGCAAAATGGTGCTCTTAAACCAGTACCGTTGCACTTCAATTCCCAGGATCCCCAAGGTGTCCTCGACACACTCTGGACTGAATTGCCAACACAGTTTCATTTAAACTCCGAGGGGATTGAACTGCCCTCACAGTTTTATCTCCCCCCCCCCCCAGTTATGGCCCCTGGTACTCCACAGGTGGTATTTATTCCCCCAGCCGACACATGTAGTCATTATGCTGAGAAACAACCGACCCGGCTGCTTCGAGATACCAGCTAAGTGATTGTGTGTATCTGTGTAGTATTGTTTCATTTGTATGTGCTGATGAAGGCTCAATAGCCGCAACGTTCACGTTCTGTTTGTATTTGTCATATTGTAAAGCTTGCTAGTATACTTTACGTTCGGTTTTATATCTTTTCTTGTACATTTACAGTACTTCACCTTTCTTACTGAGGAAATCACAAGCCCCCATTCTTCTCTGTATTGGGCTTTATTTCTTTTTTCAAGATGGGTAATTGCTAGTGTCTATAGGTCCGTCTGTACTTTATTTTCCACTATCTTCAAGGCCTGCCTCGTACTTTATCCATTTCATTGATTTTAATACAGGTTTGGCCTCTTTGTTATTTGCCATTCTCTCATATTAGCCCAGTCTAGTTACATCTACTGACCATCAACGCTAACAGAACCCAAACAGACGGTATATCAGAGTAACTATCCAATGTTCTTGTTCTAAGTAAGATGTTATACTAAACACTAAACGTTCGTTTTTAATTTAAAAAGAATAAATGTTTGCTCCCCAGATGACCGTGTTATATTGTGCTTTACTTGGGTATAGGTATCATAACGCTTGATGGTACAATTAGGACTAGTATGAAATTCCTCCTCTTCATGACACAAAGACAATGTAATATTGTGGGGACTGTTGCCCATTCATAACTGTCCATCACTTGGGCTGTTCTGTTAACTCTAAAGCAAAGGTAATCCTCCTTTAGACCAAAGTACGCTGCACAACAGCAGTAGTGCCCTGTCTGCCCGAGTGTCAGAGCTTCCATCCTATACCAGCTACACTCTATGATACAGGGTATAGTCTGCCTGTTGGAGCTTCCCTCCTAACTACACTCTATGATACAGTGTCTAGTCTGCCTGTGGGAGCTTCGCTCCTAAACTAGCTACATTCTGTGATACCGGATCTAGTCCGCCTTTCAGAGCCCCACTCCTAGACCAGCTACACACTATGATAAATGGTCTAGTCCGCCTGTCGGAGCTTTCCTCCCAGGCTAGCTACACTCTATTATACAGGAGGTCTAGTCTGCCTGTCGGAGCTTTCCTCATAAACTAACTACAGTCCATGATTCAGTGTCTAGACTGCCTGTCAGAGCTTCCCTACTAAACTAGTAACACTCTATGATACCGGATCTAGTCTGCCTGTCAGAGCCCCACTCCTAGACCAGTTTGACTCTATGATACAGGGTCTAGTTCGCCTGTCGGAGCTTTCCTCCCTGACTAGCTACACTCTATTAAACAGGGTCTAGTCTGCCTGTCGGAGCTTCTCTCCTAGATCAGCTACAATCTATGATACAGAGTCTATCCTGCCTTGCAAAATCATCAAGTTTTTATGTTGTATTTCCTCGTCCTAAAATAAGGCTAGTATCTTCTCAGTGCACTTTTCTACGGAATGTCGAGGTACCCATTTAGCTTTAGCACATGCAGTAAGACATATTCAGTATACCTGTATCTTTAACTGCTATCTTGCGTCTTTTTTTTTTTTTTTTTTAAACTTGACTTAAATTGTTGTCACTTACTCCAAAACCTGATAATAACCTTCTCAAAACTATTTATGGCAGTCCCAAGAAGTTGTTACAGAATTTCCTTCTATCCTTCCATTGGCTTTACTGAGTCTGCAGTCTATGGCAGGAATTTCCCCCATATCTTTCCGCACAAGGGAAATGAATATGTTTTCTGTGTGGCTTTCGTTGGCACGGGAGTCGTCGAGGTCCAGCGGCTGGATGCTCGCCTGCGGATTGGAAGGTCGTGGGTTCGCTCCTCGGAGGAGCCGGACGTTTTTTCAAAAATGATCTTGGTCCTTTGCTTACTTTTTTTACTTTCGTTGTCACAGGAACGGCAGAGCAACTATGGGCTGATACGTTCGCTGTAAAGCTGGAACTGCGATTACCTAATTACCTATCGCAAGGTGTTGAGCTTAAAACAAAAACAAAAAATAAAAATGAAAAAATAAAACATATCAAAATATTTTAAGCAGAGACATTTTGCTGCAGAAGTAATTACACTTAAATTTATTCATTGTCCTATTGTGTCATTATATGTCACACATGCGTCTCTATCAGCTTCGCAATTCAACTCTCTCCAGTGCATTCACTATGACATCATGGGTGGAATCCAGTCAACACCTTTGGTTTCTCGCATCAACGTTCACATTAGGGTTTCTCTTGGACGCCCTTGTTTTTTTCAGTCTCTCTATTTGGCATTTCATTTGCACTATTATAACCTAACGGATGAACGGGGTTTCTGAGATCTCTCCACGGGTAGTCCTTATTTGTATGGTGGCACTTCGAGTCACCCGGTTGTTATCGTTTTGTGTGATGTCCTGGTAGGGTATAACTTTCTTACTTACTTACTTACAGTTTCACTAAAACTCCAGATACATATGTGACAAAAGACGGGGGTAAAGCCATTATATTATCTTTGTAATGGCATAGAAACGTAGGGTGAGTCATTTTCTCCTGAAACAGTTTCTTGATTAGATAATCAATTAGATATAACGATTGGTTCAATAGTCCCCCGCACCCCCCACCCCCCCCCCCCCCCCCAAAAAAAAAACCGCATGCTTCGATTGTTTTGATACATTAGCATTGAATGAGTGGACGCCAGGCCAGCAGTAAAATAATTAGCCTTCGTAGAATCCACATCGCTGGAGACAAAAGTGCTGTTTTAAACCACACAATGCAAATTGACTGCAAATGAGTGGTTGATGTGGGATAGAGGAAAAGTCCAGGATGGTAGTAGGGACTGATAACAGATCAGGTTGAGCGGAGGCGGCTGGGAATCGGTGAGGTCACGTTGCCTATCCAGGAATAGTATCGAAATCTGAATATCAAATACTTGTTCCGCGGCAGACTTGAATCGATATTGGTTAGAATCGATCACCACCCCTAGTTTCTAGCCGGGATAGGCGGAGGAGTAGGGGGTGAGGTTTTGCAAAGGAACAATACACGCGGGTAAAACGGACTACTGTTTGTGACGTCACTGTAAAAAGCTTAGTGATAGGCTTTTTCAAAATCTTCAGTAGCATAATTAGACACACTTGACGGCTGGGTCCCTTGGTGAATGACAAGGCGGATGACGTAAGGGAGATAACTGATAGCTCGGTTCTAGTACACTGAATGAACTGACTGATTTGTGTTGAGAGAGGAGTCAATATGTCTATACGCGGACCCTAAATATCGACAAGGTGCCGACAAACTGGAGCCACGGTAGCTCGGAGGTTAGGGCATTGGGTTCAGATCTTTCTTGAAGGAGTGCATATTTATTTGACTACACATTTTAGAAGGATAAGAAGGCGCTGGCATCAGCACGCTGAAACTGCCGGCAGTCGAGTAGCAGGGGCAGGTGGTATCCGGTTGGGGGTCATTTCTTTTTACGCCAGGGACACTATAAGGTCACCTGTTACCCGGTACGAAGATTTCCTGTTACCCCATGCTCGCACTAACACGCGCCCGCCCCCCCCCCCCACACACACACACAAACCATCACGCCCACCTTTTTCTTAAAAACAAAACACATATTTTGCAATTGTTAACCCCTCCCCCCTTTCCCTGACCCCCCCCCCCTTCTCACACAACTTCCAGTAACAGCACCTAGTGCGACCCTCACCCCTTTTTACTACACCTCTGTCTGCAGGTAGGGTAGTCCTATGTTTGTTCAAATTCACATCCAGCGCCAGTACTTTACGCCCAACTGCAGTAACTATCACAGCATTATCATTAAATTAATGTAAAGAAGTTTAGGAAAGGAGAATTTCAGACTAGTGGCTCATGAAGCATCCGATGTTAAAACAGTTTTTTTTTTTTTTTCGTTTTGGAAAAAAGAAAAGACCCACTGCTCCTAAGAGGCAAATCATAGTATGCAATTAATTACCGGTGTTTCCTTCAAAGTAGGCTGAGTGAATCAGCCTGAGAGGCTCGGAGCCAGCAGTCGACATCAATATAGGCCAGGATGTGCAAGCAAAACTCAAGTTTTTGAAGATGACCAAAGTCCAGGAATGGATGAATAAAGAGATACTTTCCACTGGAGTTTACAGTAGTCAACGCTAAAAAGAAGAAGAGGAAGAGGAGAAGAACAAGAAGAACAACAACAACAGCTACAACAACAATAACAAAAACAACAATATATGTTTTTTAACCTATGGGCATTTGATCAGGGATTTGATTACCATCGCACTGGCGCACTTACTTCGCACATTGAACTTACTCTGAAGAACATTTCCCGGGTAAGACTGAACAATTAAATGTTACAAATGAAATCTATACTGCACATAAATCCATCACGAAAAACGCCGTGAGTAATGATGCCAGAGGTCCAACAGATACTGTAAAAAGCATAAATTGAGGTCGTGCATCTTGCGGGCAGTTAATCTATATTAATTTTGGGAACAATCAGGCATATGCAATGCTCTGTGGCATAACTTTCTTTTCCTATCGGCAGTTTGCAAGGAACATTAATATGGAATCACCATGTCCCAACTGTCCCAGTACGAGGCTAGTTTGCACTACAAGCAAAGCCAATTAATCAGCAACAAACAATGCTCAAAGGGGCGTATGTCTTTGAGGTTTCCACACATCTGTTTGCAGCTGGCTGTACAATTAATGAAATCAATGAGAACTGGGGGAAAAAACAACAAAAACACAATCACGAGATACAGAATGAGCCGAAGCGAGAAAACAATTGCTGGTATAAACATTAATGCTGATACAACTAAATACAAAAGCAACAAGCATGCCACCTAATTTAACCCACTGGTGGTTTATTAATATCCTACCCAAAACAGGGGAAATCCACAGGTCACGGGACAGTAATATTCCAGGGGGTGGTAGACCTAGGCTGCATCCACTCGTGGGACGTAGGTGGGTTGGGGTTAGGGCCAGTTCTAGATGTTTTGAAGTCGTTAAAAGCATCAGAATTCTGAGAAAACCAGTCTTACTACCCTGTAAAATGTTGGACTGTCATGTGACGTCAGCTGGGGTACGTACATTAATAAAGAAACAACCCACTTAGTTCCTGTGTCGGCGTCTGTAGCTCAAGCGTATAGAAAGCGCTTCGTAATTCCGTGAAACCGGGTTTCATCCCATCTGTAGGATATCTGGCAGCAGACTGCCTTATGTTGCATCAATAGTTGTATCGAGACCGGTCGTTTAGTAAGCAAAGACAAACTACTGAACGTTAAAGTGCCAGTGAAATCATAGGCAGTCAAAACATTCTGTGGTTGATTCTGCCACGTTCTGTAAAGTATAAACGACACGCTGCAACTAACTTTTTTAAAATTCCTGTGCATTCCTTAAATGATAGCCGAAAGTCTTACACACTTGATCTCAAAATAATAACAATATAGAAGAGATGGCAGTATCTTAATAATTAAGATAGAGTAGGGTAATTAACACCCATCTGCTATAGATGAGAGTCCTGACGGGGTAGTCTATGGACTCCCCAGTGAACGTATGGCAAGTTATGGTATTTAAAGAGTTAAGACTAGAACCCAAAGTTGTTGGAATATTCTTAGATACATAGATGTAACTAGAGACAACAAGCATACTTTACTCACACACTGCTACAATTAGGAAAAGGGAAAAAACCAGGCCCAGGAAGAGAGTGACTTTCCTTGCCATTCAACACTCTTTGGGGAGCAGGACCTATCCTATGTTGAGGGGGTGGTATGTTTTTTATTTTTATTTTCAGCGCTCAAAACGTTCACGCTTTTCTCGTCTTCTCAGCGCTCGCATTCATTATTATGTTTTTGTTGTTCTGCTACTTGCGCGAAGGTTAGGGACTATGGAAATAGCGATTTCTATTTTATATTCATACGTTCCTTGTAAGTGCTTTCTTTCTCTCGGGTGGAAGCAACTGTCAACGAAAGCATAAATATAAAAATATTCCAGATTTAATACTCAAGAATCGCTGTGCCTGCGTCGCTTCCCCGTGCAGTAGTTCTTACTTGTACATAGGTGCCGGCGGCGACTGAAATAGACTCGGGACAACACAACCTGACACAGACAACAACAAAAACCTCGAACTGATGCCAAACGAAGCCATATCATAACACCCTCGCAACATAGGATAGGTACTGCGACCCAACGAATCATGAATGGGAAAGGAAGTCACTCTGTTTTTCCTGGGCCGGGAAAAGTAAATATGACCCAAAAAAAAAAAAAAAAAACCAACCATGACTTATATTTTATCAAATGATACCTTTTTCCCAGTCTTAATCTTCAGCAATGAAATGTGAATGAACACTGTAGTTTTTTCCCTAAAATGAAAATCAAGAAACTTGCTACGAAAATGATAAGTGGGTGGTCATCCTATAAAAACAACTGCACAACAAGTGCTGTTTCATGCATATAAGGAACTGAACAAATTACTTTAATCCCTGCTTGTCAACGCAAACATTACGCTGCATAATAAAAACCACTCAGGCAGCAGTAAAACGATTAAAGACTGAACATTTTCACGCACAAAGTCAGCTGTAAAACAATTCTCTTATTGAAATTTATTCTGCAAGATATAGTTTCCAAGCTGGAGAGTTCGCTCTGAGATCTGTAACCGGTATAATTTGAAACACACATGTGGAAATCTTACTGCAAATGTCGCTTTGGTGTCTTAAAACATCTCTCTATCACCTGCTTCTCGAGTGAGACTTGGGAATGAGCTCTTAAGATGGCAGATTTCGTCAGCAAATGTGGAGCCAATTATACTAGTTTATCTCGGCCAAAGCTTTCCTACCTCACCTGTTGTTGTGCTTTCGCATCAGACACAGAGAGCTAGACAGCTCCGCTGGGTGTCATTTTGTTGCAGCAATGGGTCCTGTATAACTGCGAGATTGCTAAGTAAGAGAAAGTGATTTTAATTACGTCTTTGTAGCAATACACATCAAAACAACCGAATTTGGTTCAAGCAATGTAACCAGCAAATCTGCATTTGTTCATGGATTTAGAATACAGTTGGAAAACAATGAAGTACTGGTGGTAAAACTACCCAACGATCTCTATTAAAATAGACAATTAGGATAAATAGCAGGCAAGTACATGCATGCATACATACATACATACATACATACATACATACATACATACATACATACATACATACATACATACATACATACATACATACATACATACATGCATGCATGCATGCATGCATGCATGCATGCATGCATGCATGCATGCATGCATGCATGCATGCATGCATGCATGCATGCATGCATACATACATACATACATACATACATACATACATACATACATACATACATACATACATACATACATACATACATACATACATACATACATACATACATACATACATACATACATACATACATACATACATACATACATACATACATACATACATACATACATACATACATACATACATACATACATACATACATACATACATACATACATACATACATACATACATACATACATACATACATACATACATACATACATACATACATACATACATACATACATACATACATACATACATACATACATACATACATACATACAATACATACATACATACATACATACATACATACATACATACATACATACATACATACATACATACATACATACATACATACATACATACATACATACATACATACATACATACATACATACATACATACATACATACATACATACACATATGCATACACACATACATACACACATGCATACACACATACATACATACATGCTTACATACATACGTACAGCAGACACACAGTCAAACGAATACATATATTTAAATGTTTGACTAACAGACAGATGCAACAAAAAGGCAGAGAGAAACGACAGTTCAATGTAAGGATAGATCAATACATGGATACGTAAGACAGTCTTATAGATGAAAGGACTGGGGGAAGGTTGGACTGTAGGATACAAAGATTGGGTCATTCTTCAGACACAGACAGACAGACAGACAGACAGACAGACAGACAGACAGACAGACAGACAGACAGACAGACAGACAGA
Organism: Candidula unifasciata; assembly: GCA_905116865.2. Taxonomy (NCBI): domain Eukaryota; kingdom Metazoa; phylum Mollusca; class Gastropoda; order Stylommatophora; family Geomitridae; genus Candidula; species Candidula unifasciata. Next base: position 474,748 of record CAJHNH020004101.1, on the reverse strand, counting down.
CAGACAGACAGACAGACAGACAGACAGACAGACAGACAGACAGGCAGGCAGGCAGGCAGGCAGGCAGGCAGGCAGGCAGGCAGGCAGGCAGGCAGGCAGGCAGGCAGGCAGGCAGGCAGGCAGGCAGGCAGGCAGATAGATAGATAGATAGATAGATAGATAGATAGATAGATAGATAGATAGATAGATAGATAGATAGATAGATAGATAGATAGATAGATAGATAGATAGATAGATAGATAGATAGATAGATAGATAGATAGATAGATAGATAGATAGATAGATAGATAGATAGATAGATAGATAGATAGATAGATAGATAGATAGATAGATAGATAGATAATAGATAGATAGATAGATAGATAGATAGATAGATAGATAGATAGATAGATAGATAGATAGATAGATATAGATAGATAGATAGATAGATAGATAGATAGTAATAGATAGATAGATAGATAGATAGATAGATAGATAGATAGATAGATAGATAGATAGATAGATAGATAGATAGATAGATAGATAGATAGATAGATAGATAGATAGATAGATAGATAGATAGATAGATAGATAGATAGATAGATAGATAGATAGATAGATAGATAGATAGATAGATAGATAGATAGATAGATAGATAGATAGATAGATAGATAGATAGATAGATAGATAGATAGATAGATAGATAGATAGATAGATAGATAGATAGATAGATAGATAGATAGATAGATAGATAGATAGATAGATTAAATAGATTGATAGATAGAGACACCATCTATAATTTAAAAAAGAATGTTTTAATGTTGTTTCAACCTATGCTTTTAGAACGCTCACACTAACTCGAACCCTCGTCAACCTCCTTGGCTCAAAAATTATCAGTAGAGCAGACACGAAATACGTAGGTGTTTTTTTTTTTCTCCCTAGAACACAAATCAATATGATAAATCATAATGTTGTATACACGTCTGGGTAGATAGATCCCACACGATATCCCCCAAACATTTCCCTGCGTTGCCAAAATTTTCTCGCAAAACCAGCGGGGGGACAGACGAGAGCGGGAAGAACCAATAAGGGAATTATGGGAGTGCTGGAATCCATAGAAATGTCCAGTGACCATTCCTGGTTGTATAAGCTGGGAGGAAAATTGATTCCAGAGATAAGGGTTCTGGGCTAGGATAATAAATAGAAATGACGTTGCAAAAGTTGGCATAACTTTAGAATCACAAACAACGAAATGGATTATAGATAAATGACACCTCGTTAACGCATCTTGGAGCCGTGATTCAACAGGTCAAATAATAACCGCAACTGAAATTGAAATCTGGGAGAATATTCCTTGGAACATTCTTCCTCTCTCATTACTTGTATGTTTCTCTCTTGTGTGTGTTTGTTTATCGGTCTGTGTGTGTATTCGTGTGTGTATCTTCTAACAAGGAATTGGGATCGTTTAATCACGACAAGTGTTATTTCCCTAGCATTCAGCACTTTGCTAGGATTTTTGCCAGGGAGTGTTTGAGGTAATAAAGTAAAGGGAGTATAAGCTAGCTCTCTGTCTAATTCAAGAGAGATAAATGAGTCTACGTTTGTGGAAATGTACCTCTTGTATTCTTAAAGATTACGTGATGCAAGCTTTTCTGTGAATTGAGATAGGCAGACAAAGAAGGACAGACTGCGAGAGATGGGTATGGGTTAGAAGCTGCACAGGGAACAACATAACAAACAAACCGACACGTAATTGATAACGTTATCTGCAGTTTACAGACCAGAAGAAACAACGTGAACAGTGAAGATCTCTATAGAGAATTGGTCTGGGTACAAATGAAACAACTGTAAACAAATTATTTCTGATCATCATCATCATCACGTACCTTGCTGACTGGCGTGGGCAATCATGCCTCTCCACAATTTGCGATCTCCTGCAGCATGTATTGGTTCGTGTGCCGACACACCTCCATGTCATGCAACAAGACTGTCAAGAATCTTCTCTTGTTGCCTTCTTCTATCTCTCCTTCCACAGATCTTTCCAGTGTACACAACATGTTCTTTTTTTCCCTCTTCTCATAACATGGCCGGAAAATAATGACTGTCTCCTTCTGATGTCTGTGATAAGTTTCAAAACCTCTTGGTTGCTCTTTTTGGCTGTCCAAGGTATTCTAGGCATTCTTCTGTAAAACCACACCTTTAAGGCCTCAAGAAATTGTTTGGCCTGCTTACCGATTGTCCAGGATTCACAGCCACCTGTTGAAACTGGATGTATGTAGCAAGCAAGAATTCTTTTTCTAACTCTCAATGACAAAAATATATTGTACAAGATGTTCTTCATTTTATAAAATGCAGTTTTTGCCAGTCCTGTTCTATTTCTTATCTGAGTTATGCATCTTCCATCTGATGTTATCCATGTGCCCAGATACTTAAATGTCTGTACTTGTTCCAAAATAACACCATCGACTCTTAATACACATTTAGGAATATTTCGTTTCTTTGATACCACCATTACTTATGTCTTTCCATGATTCAAACTGACGTCCATTTTTCTAATTTCTAACACCACAATGTCTATCATTTCCTGTAGTTCTTTCTGACTTGTTGCTATTAAAACTGTGTCATTAGCATTAAGTTAATTGTTTATACTGTGCCCACCAACCACAATATGGGGCAGATCAAATAAGGATCTCATTATTTCTGATCAAAAAAACAAAAAGAATTAAAAAAAAAAAAAAATACAAACACATAAATTCTTAGGTAGCTGGTCCCCTGCAGAACGTCACTCTTATCTTAGTCTGCCTGAAAGAAGCTCGGTCTCTAGCTAGCTCTTCAAATACTTCATGAACTTCATATCCGAGAAATCACTCACATCCTGTGCCATTCTTTTCCCTTTATCCTTGTACCATCCTTTCTGCTTTTTTTTTTTTCCTAGTCCATAGTGGCGTTAGATATGGCCAAAATATTTCGGCTTTGGAGATAAGATAATCCAATCTTCCTTGATGGTCAGATCTTTTGGAACATCAGTAGTTCTTCACTTCTTAGTCCCTGATATTCTGAAAAACATTCTACAGCATTTCAGCTCAAAAGTCAAAAGCCCTTTTTTTTTCTTTTTTGGGACTCGGAGATAGTCCACGACCTCCGTAAGTAGGGTGTGGGTGTTTATGTGTGTGTGTGTGTATTTGTGTGTGTGTGTGTATAGTGTACAATTTTGTTTATGTGTTTTTATTTAGAAATTAATGTGTACACGTGCACAGCATTTTGAATAAATTGACAAAACCTTTTCGTTATTTCATTAAGTCATTGTAGTATTGTTCGTTCTAGCATGTCCATTTTGATTTTGACCTACTAGAAAGGTTTATTAACTAAGTATGCGGATATCAATTTAAAAAAAAATTGATTAAACTTTGTGTTTCTGCTCTACTGATTAAATGTTTTAAAACCCAAGACAATCTATGAAATTAGGAAAAGACCTTTTCACGAATTTAAAACTCTAAATGGTACCTGCCATTTGAACCCTAATTGTCTGTTTACCTGTGACACTAGCACATCCTGGCTAATATGACATCACTTAAGAAGAATACTCTGCTAACATAAACAAAGTATTGGTCCCAGCAGGCAAATATGATTGTTATAAATTCCCGACAGATTTTTCGGTAACTTTGAACTCGTGTTAACGGTATTCTAATATATATATATATATATATATATATATATATATATATATATATATATATATATATATATATATATATATATATATATATATATATATATATATATATATATATATATATATATATATATTGGACAGGATGGCGGGAAAAGGGAAGGGGGACGACGTAGAGATAGGATTATAATCTAAGAGACAAAGTGGCAGCCTGATTTGTTGTGACAAGCCAAAATATACAGTGCCAGTCTAGTATTAGTTCTGAGCCAATATTCCGAAAATTATCTGTATTTTGGTAGGCGTATCCAGAAAACTTCGTGGCAAGTTAATACATACAATTTGAAAAAGCTATTGTAGTAGGTCAAGAAGTGCTATTGGTTGCATAACATTTGTACTTGGATTTCTGCAATCGATTGTTCGAACTATTTTGTCTGTAATTTCCGAAGCTTCTTACAGTTTCAGACTTGTGAATATCATCATCATAATCAGGTGCCTTGCCGACTGGCGTAGGCGATCATGCCATTCCGCAATCTGCGATCTCCTGTAGTATGTATCAGTTCGTGTGCCGACACATCTCCATGCCATGCAACAAGACTGTCAAGAATCTTCTCTCGTTGTCTTCCTCTATCCCTCCTTCCACGCATCTTCCTGTGGTCACAACATGTTCTATTTTTCCTCTTTTCATAAAATGTTCGAAAAATGATGGGTGTCTCCTTCTAATGTCTGTGATAAGTTGTTTTCGGGCTTCCAACTCTTTCAAAACCTTTTGGTTGTGAATATAAGACACAGATTTCTATTTTGGGTGCCGCAGATGTTCAGTGACAAGCATGCTTGCTTGCCTGCCTGGTGTAATATATCATTTTGTTTTCTCCTTGTTCTGCCACTGTCAAAAACTGTCTCTATTGACTATTTTTAGGTCGGTGTAGACAGGAGCCATGAGCCTGAGGATTTAAGGCCGCCTGACTAGTGATGTCGATACGGAGTGTGCAGGTTTGTGGTCACCGGCTATAAACTCTGAAGACAGAACCTGGATGCTCGTCTGTATGGTTTTTTCAAAGAGCTGAGAGAGCTTCGTGCACATTTGTTTGTTTTTTTTTTTTTTTAATTTGGCATTCGTGTATGCAGGCTGTTGGTTTTTCGCCTCTCAGGCTGATGTCTTGCGTCTTCGGAAAAAACGCCGATTCCATCTATGCTGGCTAGGTTCCCTTGTAGGGAACCTGTTTCTAGGCTAACCGGGGAGAGGTGGAGAGAGTTCTTCACCAGTTTGAGCTCTGGCCTTGGTACACCTTCACATGTGGTTCAGCAGCTGTGAATCGCTTTATAAATTTTCGATGGTGGGGATTTTTGTCTTTTTTCTGTTTCCAAAAGTTTCCTTTCTGTATCCCCAAGTGAAACATAGGCCCACAAATAGATGGCACCGTCGTCTTACAATCTGCTAAAATTGCATTAAACACACCACTTCCTTATCACCCCTGGTCTTATTAGTTATTTAACCCAGTTACTACTTTCCTGTGCGATGTATTGTGTATCGCTTTAGTTCTTCTACCCTGTTGATCCCATTTCACAAGAGATTGCACATATTATAGATTTGCAGTTAAATCAAAACTTTTTCTATCCAGAGCCAGCATCTTTTCCTCACCTTTTGATTAACGGATAATTTATTTAGCTCTACCACTGTCTTTTATAAAAGCAAAACATTGCCGCAGTAACTATGAGAAAGAGACATTTGTGACGTGTGACAGTCAGCGTTCAAGAACATAACAAGAATTCAAGAACATGAGCAATTTGTGTTACAATTACAGGTGACATAAGAAACGAAAAACAAGGGAGTTGCGGGGATGATACTGAGACAATAGTCATGTCTGCAGATCAACTCAGGGAAAGCCACCATTCTTTGACTCCTCTTTTGTTGCTATAACAAGCTAGTTTGTTTTGTTTTTTTTTAAACTTTTTTTGTCTTATCTTTTAAATGTTTTTGGTTAGTAATCTAGTATAGCCTGCAGCTGCCACTTACACAGTGGATTCATAGAGATTTATATGTCATACACGCCATTCCAGTAAGCCGATCTGCGTTTTTCATAGCATTTCTCAGTCTAGTTAAAGGGCGAATAAATGACAACAAAGGGAACTATTAAGATGATCTAGTAGAAGAATTAGAGGCAATGACAGAAACATGAAATGTCATACCTATGCAGGAGCCAAAGGGAACTTGTTGAAAGATGCCGGCGCAACAGAACATGATCGATCAAAAATAGTCTTGGGAATTTTCTCACCGACGTAAAAGTTAATCAACAGATAGAATAAGAACTTCAGGAGATGCAGACCATCCTCAATAGTTCCTCTAAAAAAAAAGTAACCGTCAGAAATGGAGTTGGATATTAACTGCTTGCTAACATATCAAGAGTTAGAATCTCTGGAGCTGTTCGTCCTTACCCACACAGGTCAGCAGGTTACACCAGGCAGTGGGGCAGACGTTCTATTCTTTCCTCTTAAAATGGACCCCAAAAGCCCACACGGGAACCTCGCGTTCTCAAGTCTGAGGGCTGTTAGGAACACTGAGCTTTGCGACGTTCTCCACGGATGCGCCCGTCATGGCAACCGATATAGTTATAGTAACCGATGAGATCGGCCACAATGATGCAAACATTCATTTATTAATAGTAAATGGGCTCAATCTTAAAATTCTAGATTCCATTTTCTCGTCAGTTATCATGAAACCGTTAGAAATGTTGAGACCCAGAAAATCTATAGTTGTTTGGGCTGTGGATGGTTTCACAGTTGGATTGGCGGCGATGGAAAAAAAATGAAAAAAAATCCTGTAAGAATGTGATTCGCTTAAAAAAAAAACCCAGCTTGAGTGAGGATATAGATTATCATACAGACACAAGCATAGTTTATGATGCTTACGAAGATGTTTAGGGGATACAAGCTTAAAGTTTTCACAGTGGTTTGAGATTTGTGCCTTCTTGGAACTTGTAGTCGATCTTGAAGCCAAAGACAATGAAATATAATGCTCGCCTTATAGAAAAAGTCGAATATATATGATCATCGGAACGATGTGCAATCTTTCTAGGAATTACAGTTTAACATTTAATTATTATTATTATTACATTTTAAAAATTATTATTAGAAACTATAATGGCCAAAACAACATTACAATTCTGACATCACATCACAGATTATTGTAGTCATTATTCCCAATGTGAAACGAATATAGTATTTCTTTATTTTGAAGCCCCACCTTGTTTCTTGCCGAGGGCCCTCATACAACCAAACAGTTGAACGGGGTTTCTGGGACCTCTTCAGGCGTTACCCTCATCCGAATAGTGGCACTTTGTGTCATCGGGTTTCTATCCCTCATTGGGATGTCCTAGTGGGGTAAAAGGTTAGCCAGTCCCAGATAAATTTCAGAGCAACTAAATCTTCCATAGGCTTCTTATCATAATCTTCATTCATTGACACAATGTTTGCTATCTCCAGCTGTAATGGATTCCGTTTTCTTCTACTCCTGCAGCACAGATTACGTTTCATTCATAACCTCACTCCCTCTTGGGGAAATACACAAATCCTCAGCAAATACTGCGTAATCGCAGCTCATCATCCGAGCTGGATGAAATATCTTTAGAGAAATCTACAAGCGCCCTTTTCTAAGGTCAAATGCTATTCTATGTCATTACCATATTGCATTTTTAAAATGAATAAAACAGATAAAACAGCGTGCAAATTTTAGAGTTTTATTTATCAGGAATATATAATTACATTTTACAGAATGAAACAAATATGTATCCACCTTGCGGCATGAGTATTGCATATCGCGAATAAATGTTAGTTTTTATACAAATAAACCACTAAGTATTGTGTGCGTGCGGGAGTGTGGTAGACCGACAGACAGACAGACAGACAGACAGACAGACAGACAGACAGACAGACAGACAGACAGGCAGGCAGGCAGGCAGGCAGGCAGGCAGGCAGACAGACAGACAGACAGACAGACAGACAGACAGACAGACAGACAGACAGACAGACAGACAGACAGACAGACAGACAGACAGACAGACAGACAGACAGACAGACAGACAGACAGAAACATACAATTCATCTTTCCATCAGTTCATTTATCTATACATACATACACATACATGCACATACACAAAAACACAGAAATAAATACGTATACACCCATACACACATACATACACACACATGCATGCAAATCATACATGAGAACGTGTATTTTACAAAAGATGTAACGGAAAAAAATACTGACAAACATAAAATAGACCTTATGTACATACCATCGTGTTCTGATAACTGCAGCATGTTATATTGAAACCGGGTCAGTGTTACAGCATGTATGACTGGTGAATGGCTTCATGTTTCAATAACTGCAAGACGTCTTCCAGTGTAATAACTACTCTTTGTTAAACAGACAATGTGCAACATCTAGCACCGTTACAGCCACACTCTAGAATCAGCAAACAAGTTGGAAGAAATCACATTTTTCACTAGTGATTCCCCCTTAAGAAGTACAAACTTGAGGTTCTGTCAGGGGCTCCAGACTGGCCGACGACAAATGTTGTAGGGCTCCGGCCGCCACAAGAAGTGAACGCAGTCTGACAACTGAGTTAAGTTAATAGGCTACCTTTTATTCTCTTGCGTTTGAAAAAAAAATGACTGCTATAATCTTGTTAGGAGCAAAAGAAAGATAACCGGAAGAGATATGAGCGTGTAAAGTGTGAAGAGATTGATGGATGGATATTGTAGATTAGTTTTAACATCAGGATGTTGTCTTGAAAGACTTTGTAGTTTAAAATACACGTCTGTCTAATTAAATAATCCAGACGCTTGTAAACTATAATTAACGATCGCCAATACTGATATGGGTAAATGACTGCAGGCTGTTTAAAAAATCTTCAACGGCAGTAACGTGCAAATCAGCAGATTAATTATATACTTACAAATCCTGTTATAATTAGTCACAAAATACGGGATAAGTTAAGTACGTTGCGTATCCTTTACAAGACGTTGTAGAACCAACACTAGCGTTTTTGGCTATTGTGCGTTTTCTATGCAAATTTTACGTTCAGTAGTTTAGCACTGCACTGACCGTCGAAACCTACGCAATACGAAAACTCGAACCCGGCATTCGGGGATTACGTAGCGCGTTCTCAATGTCTAAGCCACAGGCATCGAGTGAATAACGGTTGCATTTATTATTTCGTTCTCTATTATTTTTTCTGAAATGTTTTTTCTTTTTCTCTGTGAATATTCTTTGTTTCTTCTTCAAATTATAATACATTTAATACATAATTCATCCTAGGTCTTTTATTAGCATTCCGGTGAAAACAAAGTTGTTTGAGTCAGGGAATAAAAATTACAGCAGTGCGTGGAAGATATATATATAAATACATTTAAAATGGGTAAGAATATCCAATATATGAAGTCATTCCAATCGTACAAAAACCATACTATAAAAAAACACCGAAAAGGTGCGAACATGCTGTATACAGCTAAACTAACGGTAGGATAATATAAACAGGTTGACGAACAGGAGAGAAGAACTTAATGAAAATCAGATCTAGTCACATTTTGGTGTCAAGGATATAACAGGTTGACAATAAGATAGGGGGGAAAATATACCAACGAACAAAAAGAACTGGAGAAATGCATATCGCTGGTTCGAGCCACCATTTAAAATCAACAGCTTCAAAGAGATGTGCTTGCTAGCATCATTTGTAAACAAAGGTGGTAAAAAGGGCCGTTACGTGTTATATGGAAATCAGATCTTGTCGTGTGCATCTCGCTGTCCAAAAGGCAGGTTATATTTTATCTTAGACATGACTTGTCCATTGCCGTAATGGAGCAGCCGGGTATTTGATGACCTGTCAGGTATCCCTTATTTTCCATATTTGTAGTAATGAACTCAAGCCGTTACTGCTATTTAGAAACAAACACACACACTTAGGCATGTGCACACACATACACATACACACACTCACATACACTGACATATAAACACATACATACGGCACACTCAGCCGTTCATACTGCAGAAATTTTAATTGCTAGATCAAAGTAGGCATACTTTAATACATACGTAAGAAGTAACACATAAACAAGAAAAAAGACATGAATTAAAAAAGCCTTTTTTTTTCTATCTCTCTTGCTCTTTGATCTGAATCTTTCTCTCTCAGTTCACTCTCCTTCTATCTTTTTCAGTCCCCCTTCTCCATCTCTCACTCTCCATTTCTTTCTTATTCTTTTACACTCCCTCCCCGTCTCTCTCTTTCCCTCTCTCTATCTCTCTCATCCCACCTCTCTCTATATCTTTCACTCTCTCTCCAATTGTCTCTCACTCTGTCTGTCTCTCTCCTATTCTCCTGTCTTTCTCACTCTCCTCCTCTCTCATTATCATAGTGTCTCTCTCTCTCTCTCACTTTTCGTTTTATCTATCTCTCTCTCTCTCTCGCTGTGTCTCTCTCAGGTCTTTCTCTATCTGCCTCGCTCCCAACGTCTATCTATGTCTTTCAGTCGCCCTCTCACTGCCTCTCTCTCTGTGTCTCTCTATCTTTATATATATATATATATGTGTGTGTGTGTGTTTCTCTCTCTCACTACTCATTATTTACAAGCTAGAATCCCCATCAAAACATTGTTAATGGATCTACGTGCCAGGTCGACCCTGCACAAAATGCGGTACTTTTTTGCTTAGCGACTACATCAAGCGTGATTTAGGTATATACTATTTTAAAAAGGGGGCGGGCGGGTTAGGGTTAGTGGTAGTCGCCATTAATTAAACACTTACCATGACCCTAACCTCTCTATGAGTGAATCACGTCTGATTTGGTCGATAAACAGAAAAGAAACCTCTGTCTGTCTTTCGGTTGATCTGTAGATCTGCCTGTCTGCCCACCTATCGGTCTGTCTGTCTCACTGTCTACCTGTCTCATCTGCTTGAATAACGCTAACTACATGTTTCCTACTATGAATTGCCAACACGTAATAGCAAGTGCCAAAAATGACGTTTATTCCTCTATTAAGCATAATGAACACATTAAGCTATGACGTCATTTCAGAAAAATTGTTGAGCCAGCCTGAAAAAAAAAAAATAATATTAAAACACGGCGTGCATCTTAAAAATGCCCAGAAACCTAGCCATTCGCAAGTTACAAGATTAAAAGATATAAGGTATCTAATCTTGAATGGATTGAAAAGTTTGCACAAATTTCAGGAAAACAACTTGTAACCAATGAGTTGATTAAATGAAAATCAGTTGTGCCGTTTTTGTCAGGAGATGTGTGTCTGTACACAACTTTGTTTCCTGCAAAATTTGTTAATTCTTTTGATGAGATTAACAGAAACTCAGTATTACAAACGCTCACTTGTTGCCGGATTAACATGTAGATTAGTGGACTATTCTACCTATACAGTAGTCCTATATTATATTTCTAACCAGAATGCATTTATTTAGAAAAACATTTTTTATAGTGTATAGTATTGGTATGTCGCTGACTTGATATCTTAACAAACTGACTGACGTTTTACGCCACCATTATATTAAAGTAACCTTAGAGAATAACAGTCGAAGAAAAAAAAAACATTAGTTAACATCGCTATTTCACTTACATTTGTAGATATTGTCTAAGCTTTCACACTATGTTTAGTAGTTTACCTATTGAACGTAAAATTGCACAGTGAAACCACAATGCAGCCAATTATTGCTTGTGGTGATTCGGAAAGGCAAACAGAGGTGCGGATACACATAAATCACCGAGAAAGGGGATCTCGGAATAAGGTGGGGGAGGGGGAGGGGGTGAGCAACTTAACAACTGTTCTGGGAAGGGGTGAGGGTTGAATTTAAACGGTTCCAGGAGAGCGGTAAGTAAGTAAAAGTGCCTGTGTGCGTGTGTGTGTGTTGGGGGGTGGGGGTGGGGGTGGCGGAGGGTAGGCCATCTACATTTTTTTGTCGTGTCGGAAGGATAAAACTCGAGTCTAGCGTTATGGTGGAAAAGCTGGACGGAAGAAGAAGGAGTGTGAGACCGAGAGAGAAGATGCTGGGCAGTTTGGTGTTGTTCGTCCATCACAAGTGAAGAGGACCACTTTCATCCTAAGTAGTAATAGCTGGATGAAAGTGACTTGGATTTAAGTGAGGAAGAGATAC
>CAJHNH020004101.1:407107-432107 GCA_905116865.2 Candidula unifasciata | reverse complement strand
TAGATAGATAGATAGATAGATAGATAGATAGATAGATAGATAGATAGATAGATAGATAGATAGATAGATAGATAGATAGATAGATAGATAGATAGATAGATAGATAGATAGATAGATAGATAGATAGATAGATAGACCTTGACGTATCTTTACAAGGTGATGGTCAAGAAAACATGCAAAAAACAACAGGTAGACTATTCATCAATTATTATACCCGTTTAAAGTTTAGGAAGGTTGAGCAATGTTGAAGGACTGGACCGAACACAAGCAAACAGAGAATTCTGACCCAGTCCAAAGAGTAAAAACTAGGATATAACTCACAGAGACAAATAATGGAGACAACGTGGGTCTTAAACATAAGGAAACTGAATATCATACACCAGAGCCAAATTATTTGAAACCACGATCGATATAAAGTTATGATTGAGGCAGAGATTTAACAACCTTCCTGAACCCACATTATCTATTCTGTGTATTTCCTTTGGGAGTTCCATGGAATCTGATGATAATGAAATACCTAAAACTCGAGAGGAAACATTACAAGCTGAGTATAATCTCAGGCGCCATAAGTTGTCTCATGATATAGTTATATACTTGTATGCTTCTCGGGAAAAGGAAAAGCGAGACTGATATACAATCACAGTTACTGGTATCAATGGAATTGGAACTCTGTGTTTGCTGATGAAGATAGGAACACATCGTTTGTGGGAAAGTCCCAGGTGCAATTATGTCAATTCTTAATTAAACATTTAACATTCAGTCAACATTCTTAGGAAATGCGGTTTTTTGATGTATATGTCTATGGCATTCTGAGGATTTCTGAGCTTGGGAAGGGCGATGCTCATGAAGTCTACACCAAACTCATTTCTGCAGATACAAGGCCTAGGGTGCAAAAGGAACTTAGCATGGTTTATTGCAATGCAAAATTATTTGGGTGTGAAATTTGATTGACGGCAGAAGGACGGAATTTAAGACAGCTATGCGTTCTCATTTATGACCGTTTGAAAAAAGGTTTAAAACTGGCTGGTTTAGGCATTCGTTCGTTCGTCCTCATCCTAGTGTTATTTGTGAGTTATGACAACGATTTTACTCCATTTCTAATATATTTATATGAACTATTTCGAATATCCCTCTTGTTACCGGGGCCTGACTAAAATAAAAAGGGCATTGGCTCCCAGGTCGACCTAGTTTTCAGTGAATACCAGAAACATTCTTGGGAAGAAAAGGCGGCCGGCGTGATGCTGACCACCTCACCCACCAAGTGTCTTTGACCTCTAAAATATAGGTCAAGCCCTATATACCCAATAAGCCTTAAAGGCGAGGATAAGAGTCCTTACTTTTACTCGCTATTGTGAACGATACTTCTTTACACATTTTGAATTAGAAACCATGTTGAATTTATCATTCTGACATCCCTGAAAAGTGGCAGCTGTCTCATCACAGAATTTGAATTCAGTAAACGAGACAGTAATTCAAACGTTGCTTGCAATGTTAACGAATCGACGAGTCGCGTTATTACTGTCATTTATAAGCTTAAAAACATGTTGCCGGATTTCGACATGAGATAAATCTGCTGTTGGAGGATGAGAGAAGCGTTTTCAATTCTTGAGAAAAGTTTTTCTATGAGATAAATTTGCTAGAAGATGGTTCGGTGTTTTTGAATGCTTTGAGTAAAGAGACGCACGTGAAGCCATTCGCTAGGTAGATGATACAATAATAGTTATCGCAAACATACGAATGTGAAACTACCTGATTGTTTCGCAATAAAGAAGAGTTTTCAAGAGGAAAGAGTACGAAACTACCCGAGTGTTACAAGATAAATTAAGTTTTGTGAGGACCGAACAAAGAATCTCTCGGACTGTGTCAGGATACATAAACACAGCTTTACCAGCATTGAAATGATAGAAAACCTGACTGTTACAAGATGCACACTGTTTTAGAGGACTGAACTGTGAACACACCAGCCTCTAAATACGTTTTTTTTTTTTTTTAAACGAGGAAAAGAAAATTTATACACTTGGCTGTTACAATAAATATACAGTTGTCAGCAAGACAGAAATATGAAACCATTTTGTTGTTACAAAATGAACCACTTTACTTTACAAGATAATTGAACTGTTTTGCGAGAAAGAAAATGAATCTATTCTGTTGTTACAAGATGAATGAACAGGTCTGTTATGATAAGAATATATAAAATAAAAAATACTTTGTTGTTACAAATAGTTAGGTCCATGAAGACGTAGATAAAGCTCTGTGACCCAGATGTGAAAGCCATGAGTTCACTTTGATCTGTCCAGTTCGTTTACTGTGTAAACTATTTTCGAATTTCACAAAGTCGTTGACAGAGTTACGGAGTTGGTGCGTACTACGACCCTTTGCCTTAGTCAGTCTTTATACTTTTAACAAAACGTTAAACTTAAAATTAAAATAATATGTAAATGTTGCCAAATAAACTAGGAAGATTTTCGCTTTTTAATTGTTCAACAGCCACACAATCAAAAAATGAAACAAACAAAAACACCCAGTCAAAAAAATAATTTCATGAATTGTGAATACAACAGCAGCGCAGATGCTCGCAAGCTCACACTCAGACCAAGCCTAAGCTGGGCAGGAGAAAATGTTTGAAGAAGCAAAGGAGGTTGGCGGAGGCTCATATGTGTCAGAAATTGCTAACTGTACAAAAACATAAGTTTGTTGAAATATATAACAACACCACAAGACATGGTCTACAAGAAAACCAAACTATGCTTTCTTTTTCATCAACATACATTTGTCAACTGGGACGAGAAGTTAGTTAGTTAGTTAGTTAGTCTTTCCTCTTGTGTCGAGTGCGGCACATAGGGCAGAGGTCATGACTCTCCGTGCATGGCGGTTCGTTGCAATCTGTTGTAGGTCTTGGATGTTTGATTGGCCCATGAGCGTGCCTTCCCTGACTTTAGTTCTACGTAGGGTTTCCCTTGGTCTTCCAAGAGATCTTTTCCCCTGTGGTGTCCAAATGAGGGCTTGGTAAGGAAGTCTTGATTTATCCATTCTAAGGGCGTGGCCGACAATGTTCCAGCGGCGTTTTCGTATAAAATTAGACACAGACTCTTGCCTGGATTCTTGCATTATTTGTGTATTGGTTCGGAAATCTGACCATTTGAAATTTAGTATTCTTCTAAGGCATTTATTTTCAAAACTGTCTAATTTTGTGTCTAGAGTTTTCGTTGATTTCCAGCTCTCGCATCCATAGGTTAGTACTGGAATCACACAAGAATTGAAGATCTTGAGTTTTGTGTGTTTGCTAAGTGACGAGAAGGAGGATTGTTAAAAGCTCTACTGAACAAACCGTTAAAAGGCAAAGGATTCCTTGACTGACAGGCTGCGAAAAAATTCTGTCAAAGCTGTAAAGTTAGTATGTAACAGAATAATTAGGAAACATGTGCAAGCTTAAAAGTGAAAAGGCAATGAATATTTCTTGCAAGAAATAAATTTAGGAAGCGAAGTGATTATTATTTCGAAAGAATACAATATAATTATTTAAAACGTTGTGCAGAAGGGGAAAAAAAGTACAAGAACTGGACAACATTCGAGGGGAAGAGAGGCTGAGAAATAAAAACAGAGAACTAAACGGATTAACTAACAGTAATTATAAGTTTCGGTGGCTTAGGCGATGTGAACGAGCTTCGAAATGCCAGAGTGTCGGGTTCGATACCAGCTGTGGACGATTTTTCTTGGGATGGTTTAGAGAGTGGTACCGAGAGCTGACTGTTTAAAAAGCAATGGCAAACTAATCAACGTAAGATGTGCCTAGAAAAACTACAATAGCCAAAAAATTTTACGGGTTGGTTGTGCAATGTCCTATAAAGGAAACGCAACATTTAACCGGGACAAAGATATCGATGAATTTATTACCAAAATCCCACAAGAAAATTTTGTAAACAAAGTTTATTTTTCTAAGCCTTCAGGCGTATTGTTCATATAGGCTAGAGTAATATTTTATAGACCATTTGGGAAGGTGGTCCGCACCATGCCCGTCGCCTTTACTTCCCATTTACCAGAAAAGTGTCTTTTAGTTTACTTTTCTTATCTGCGCTACTGGTCTGAGAGCAAATACGGCGTCTGTGCGATTCACCCTTTTCTTTCTTTCTGGAGCTTGTCTATGAATCTCAAGTTTGAAGTTCAGTAACTACCCCAACCATGTTCTTCAAGACTGCTATATCTTAATTTCGACTTAAAGCAAAGGATCCTTTTCGGCGCCTTCAGGCGTATTGGGCATATAGGGCTAGACCTATATTTTATAGAACCAAGTGGCACTTGGTGGTGATGCGGCTAGCATCACATGGACGACCTTTACCTCCTAGGTTATTACCTGGACCGACCCGAGAGCTAAGGTCATTTAGAAAAAAAGGCATATTTAACTAATTAAAATATTATATTTAGAGCAGCGGTTCTCAACATGTGGGTCCCCACTTCTTTAAGGGTGGAACGACCCTTTTATGCGGGTCGCATGAGACCACCAGTGAACACATATTCATTAAAGTTATATAAAGTAGCTACGACAATAATTTTATGGTTGGGGGTTACTACGACATGCGACATTAAGAAAGCTGAGAACTACTTATTTATGTTTTGAGACAATAATAAATACCTATAAATGTCACCATGGCACTGTACTAGTTGTTTCACTGGTAATATAACATTAATATAAACAGAATCACGTCTCAGCATGCATAAATAAATTTATGACTTGTTGAAACATTCCAGACATAACCTAAAATAAACAAAGAAATAAGTAGCTACAGGATTCTGACTATATCTCTCATCACTTCACCCCTATCTCCCCCCCCCCCTCCCCCACACAACTCACACACACTTAACTACCTACACACACACCTCAAAGAAGCTCCGCAGTTCTTTCTCATTAGTTTACTATTTCAGTATACCTCACTCTAAATATCATAATTCTTCGGCAACATTCCAGTGTTTGCCAGTCTGTCTGTTTATCTATAGCTTTACCTATCTATAAATACATGAAAACTGACAATGAGAAAGAGTCAGAAAGACTGACGGTCAGAGAGAGAGGGAGAGGGGATGAACGAACCAACAAATTGTATTTTCAAAGGGTTATGAATTAGACACACATGTCCCACTTAGATTCTGCTCTTCAAGCGAGAGAAAAGAG
Source organism: Candidula unifasciata (assembly GCA_905116865.2). NCBI lineage: Eukaryota > Metazoa > Mollusca > Gastropoda > Stylommatophora > Geomitridae > Candidula > Candidula unifasciata. The sequence goes on along the minus strand of CAJHNH020004101.1, from coordinate 426,943 downwards.
AGACACACACACACACACACACAAAGAGAGAGAGAGTGAGTGAGAGAGAGAGAGAGAGAGAGAGAGAGAGAGAGAGAGATGAGAGGGAGCCAGAGTGGGAGGAAAGGAGGAGAAAACCCACAAGTGTCAATTATTACGATTGCTTTTTTTTTTCGTAATGGAACTCTTTGCAAATATTATTAACTTGCCCTGTTGTAATTGTGCTCCCAGCTGTAGCAAGTTTCCTATGTAAGTATGTTCACCATGACAACCCTTTATCTTATTTCCCATTACTGCTCACACAGCTCAAACTATAATTTACTGCATCTTTAAACCACCTAACAAGCTCAAAAAACTTCAATAAGCAAACCGAAACACACGAGCATGAATGGCTTGGGGTATTCGACACGTGGGATATAGTCATTAGAAAGCATAGTTTAATTTAGAAGTAGTAAAAGTAAAAGGGTAGTGCTTTCTTAGTTGAAGGACATCAAGCTATAGTAAAAAATGAAATAGTAAAATATCACTTCTTTCCCTACCATTCTCTTTTTAAACTATCTTATGCAATAAGTCGCTCTCATTTAATGTCAGAAAGAGAGTGCTAACATGTTACAAAGAACCTGTTTTGATGAATGACAACGAAACTTGGAATGTCAGTAAACGAATTAGGAAGGATTTCGAAGCAACAGAGCTGTGGTTTAAGAGTCGAATATTATGAATATCTTGGACGGCCAGACTAACACACAATGAGTGTTTGAAAGAAGCTAATGAAAGTAGATCTCTTAATATGTTAACAAAAGGGGACAAACACTGTTCTTTGGCCACATAACAAAGGAGAGGAATTGGAAAACATCGCCACAACTGGAAAGATCAGTGGAAAGAGGGGTAGAGACAGACCAAGAAAGATTACGCAGGATGTGCTAAAACGATGGCATAGAGTGATATAATCAAGAGAGCTGTTCCGGGCAACCAGGGATCTGATCTGTAAATATGCAAGAGCATCTACGCCAGTTGACAGGGCATATTATGCTGATGATTTAAAATAATTTTAAAGTTACAAAGATTTTCATGTGATTTTTGATACTTGAATGTTGGACCATTCATCAACCTCAAACGACGATTTGGGAACAGATAAAATACATCCTCATTTTTGAATGAAAGAAAACAAATCAAATGTGTATTCACAAATCACACACGCACACGCACACATACACAATTACACACCCATATATATATTTACATGCATACATACATACATACATACATACATACATACATACATACATACATACATACATACATACATACATACATACATACATACATACATACATACATACATACATACATACATACATACATACATACATACATACATACATACATACATACATACATACATACATACATACATACATACATACATACATACATACATACATACATACATACATACATACATACATACATACATACATACATACATACATACATACATACATACATACATACATACATACATACATACATACATACATACATACATACATACATACATACATACATACATACATACATACATACATACATACATACATACATACATACATACATACATACATACATACATACATACACATACATACATACATACATACATACATACATACATACATACATACATACATACATACATACATACATACATACATACATACATACATACATACATACATACATACATACATACATACATACATACATACATACATACATACATACATACATACATACATACATACATACATACATACATACATACATACATACATACATACATACATACATACATACATACATACATACATACATACATACATACATACATACATACATACATACATACATACATACATACATACATACATACATACATACATACATACATACATACATACATACATACATACATACATACATACATACATACATACATACATACATACATACATACATACATACATACATACATACATACATACATACATACATACATACATACATACATACATACATACATACATACATACATACATACATACATACATACATACATACATACATACATACATACATACATACATACATACATACATACATACATACATACATACATACATACATACATACATACATACATACATACATACATACATACATACATACATACATACATACATACATACATACATACATACATACATACATACATACATACATACATACATACATACATACATACATACATACATACATACATACATACATACATACATACATACATACATACATACATACATACATACATACATACATACATACATACATACATACATACATACATACATACATACATACATACATACATACATACATACATACATACATACATACATACATACATACATACATACATACATACATACATACATACATACATACATACATACATACATACATACATACATACATACATACATACATACATACATACATACATACATACATACATACATACATACATACATACATACATACATACATACATACATACATACATACATACATACATACATACATGCATACATGCATACATGCATACATGCATACATGCATACATGCATACATGCATACATGCATACATGCATACATGCATACATGCATACATGCATACATGCATACATGCATACATGCATACATGCATACATGCATACATGCATACATGCATACATGCATACATGCATACATGCATACATGCATGCATGCATACATGCATGCATGCATGCATGCATGCATGCATGCATGCATGCATGCATGCATGCACATACATACATACATACATACATACATACATACATACATACACATACATACATACATACATACATACATACATACATACATACATACATACATACATACATACATACATACATACATACATACATACATACATACATACATACATACATACATACATACATACATACATACATACATACATACATACATACATACATACATACATACATACATACATACATACATACATACATACATACATACATACATACATACATACATACATACATACATACATACATACATACATACATACATACATACATACATACATACATACATACATACATACATACATACATACATACATACATACATACATACATACATACATACATACATACACACATACACACATACACACACACACACACACACACACACACACATACACACATACATACATACATACATACATACATACATACATACATACATACATACATACATACATACATACATACATACATACATACATACATACATACATACATACATACATACATACATACATACATACATACATACATACATACATACATACATACATACATACATACATACATACATACATACATACATACATACATACATACATACATACATACATACATACATACATACATACATACATACATACATACATACATACATACATACATACATACATACATACATACATACATACATACATACATACATACATACATACATACATACATACATACATACATACATACATACATACATACATACATACATACATACATACATACATACATACATACATACATACATACATACATACATACATACATACATACATACAAACATACATACATACACACATACATACATACACACATACATACATACATACATACATTACATACATACATACATACATACATACATACATACATACATACATACATACATACATACATACATACATACATACATACATACATACATACATACATACATACATACATACATACATACATACATACATACATACATACATACACTCATACACTCATACACTCATACACACATACACACATACACACAGACACACGGACAGACGGACGGACGGACGGACGGACGGACAGACAGACAGACAGACAGACAGACAGACAGACAGACAGACAGACAGACAGACAGACAGACAGACAGACAGACAGACTTACATACACTATTTCGATTCTTACTTGGTGTGTACATCATTGTTACTTTTCGTCTATTGTTTTTTAGTGCGCAGTGGACTCATTCAGATCAGTTTTCTTCCCCCTTTACACGTTACTGGTCTAATAAGGGTGTATGTGTGCGGCTGTAGGTGTGTGCGCGCACGCGCACGTGTCTGTTTACGTATGTGTGTGTTGTGTTCGCATGAATTGATTATTAAGGAAGTGTTGTGAAGAATTTTGATCAGCCACGTCCCTTGGAAGGACACTTAATAATGATGATTACAATTATGCTGATAAAAATTTTGACAGCAACGATTCTAATGACAATTCTGTTGCGGCTGCTGCTGCTGATGATAATGATGACACCTGCCCGATCTTCTAGAACACTCCATGTAAGACACTACTGTATGACCGAATATAAGCTCATCTCAGGGCATGCGTCCTTAAAAGGCACAAGCTGGAATCAACCCCAAAGAACAATTTTAGCATTCTCCAGTAATTAATTTAATAATCACTATGTCATTGAATTGAATTCGTAGGGCAAAAAAACTTGGATAAACATAAATGAAGACGACATAATTAAGAAATTGTCATTAATTTGAAAACATTGATCTCTATGGATGTCACCTTACTGGATGTAGAAGTTTCAGAAGGGAATAGTGCAATTTCTAGCACGGCGGTCTATGGAATGTGTGATCATTCATTGAAATACTACTAGCTTTTTATTTTGTACCCTAACCTACACACCCTCCCTCACACTTTCTGCAAACGTTAACTATTATCCTTGCCCACCGTATGTCTCTACCACAATATCTTTTTACGCCTCTCTTTCTTTAAATGTATCTGTCTGTCTGTCTGTCTGTCTCCTTCTCTCCCCCTCCGTTTCTGTTCAAATTAGGACCTACAATCTTGGGATCCGCCGGTAAGCGTATAGCCGCTACATCACGGTGCCTGCCACAGCCAGTCTTAAAACTGTCAATTACTGCCTTTATTTTACCACTTTTTGAGCCGAAAGGTTTACAGCCTCATTGCTAGTGCTGTCGCAGGTGACGATTTTTTCTTTTGACCCTACAGAAAAAAATCCCCAGTCTTACCGAGGATTCGAACCTGGGTCTAACGCTTGAGAGACCAGCATTCTAACTGTTCGGCCAGTTTTGTTTTCTTGTATTTTTTTTTTTTTTCAATAATCTATATGGATGGAGTGGACATAAATAAGGAGAGAATATAGTAGACTTTTATTATGGCTACTAAGTTTTTAGCCCCTCATTCAGCTTTACATCACTTAGAACCAAGTCCTGTAAGGGATGTGCAACTAACTCATTTGTTAACCATAAAGGAACTGCATCTGGTAGAGTGAGAGGAGATTCTAGTTGTGAAGTTAAATGTCATGGAGAAAAAAATTGCTGTGAATTTGAACAATTATTTAACGTTTCTTTGTCATGTGTTAAATGTGGCTTATGGCGAAATGTGAATAAAAGCTTCTAAAGAAAGTATATGGTTGAGTGATATTGAAAAGGATTATGAGTATGGATTTTCCACGATGCATTGATTGATTGCTCATTACAAGGTGTTCAATAACCTTAGATCACAGCTGTTTTACCTTCTGTCCAAGGAATGTTTGCGCCTATGTCACAACACTACACCAATTATACTGTTAGAGGTTTATAGCTAGGTTTTTGCACAGCCTCGACATAGAAAAATTATCTGTTTTACGGCCTGTCTAGGTCAGACCATGGTTTCACTGTTCATATTAAAAGTGTTTAGATTTATAGGTGGTGAGTTATTGTTGTTTTTATATTTGTTTAGTCCAGTCTGTCTAAATTAAAGTTGATGAAGCCCTGAAAATGACTTGCTTCTATTGGTTTTGGGATGTAGATGTGGTAAGGTATTTTTCTTTCTCTTCTTTTTCTTCTTCTTCTTCTTCTTCTTCTTCTTCTTCTTCTTCTTCTTCTTCTTCTTCTTCTTCTTCTTCTTCTTCTTCTTCTTCGTCTTAAGTGCCTCAGCGCCACACAAAATACATCACTGCGGTACATTCAGACAAGACCGGTGTCCCCGTTTAGTCAAGATGGGAAGCAAAAATGTCCCAACAGGGCTGTGACAACCGGGAAATAGTAGTGACTCAAGAAAAAGAAGATTGACAGAAGAAGACAATACTGAACTGGCTGACACAGTGGTGAAAACATGCCTCCTTTTTTGGGGTGGGAATAATCTATTGAAAAGAGAGTGGACATTAACAACAAGATAATACAGTGGACATAAATAGAGACTGGAGAAGTGGCAAACATTGTCAGTTGTAAACATTTGGGGTAAAGATGTGCTGCACCACACGTGTTGCTGTACTAGGACAAGGACTGCTTCTGGTTAAGGCATATCCTCTTCTCTCCATGGTCGTTCTAAAAACAGGTTCCCAACCGGGGACCTGGCCAACATAGATAGGAACGACGTTTCCTACGATGTCGGAGTGCTAGTCACCTGCTAGCAACTTGCACACAAACACGAAACATTTGTAAAACTGAAATGCGCGCAAAACGCATGACCTGGAACAAGAATAAAGCCCTAAAGTGAGCCAACAATAAGAATTTTCTAGACAAGAGTTTACAGCTGTTGAATGTGTAGAAGAAGAATTTAAACATATAAATCTAGTATATGTACTTTCTGTTAGGCTTGAAACTTACTCAGATTAAATACTTTGCCATATTTTGTGTCTGCGTGTGCAAGAGAGTATGACGTATTTACATTCCACTTTATTGGTTGAAGCCACTGCGTTATGTTTGAGTATCACAATAATACATCATTTTGTTGTAGTAAAGAATTTTTTTTTCCTCGTATTCACATCACTTTTTTTTAAAACCAAAGTCATATATGTCGTATTTGCTTTCATGCTCTTACGCGAGTCTTCAGACCCAAATGTCATCGCTGTCCAGCCAGCTCTAAAGACTGGCCACAAGTGGAGAGTCCTCGATGCGATAGAATCTGCCCAGAATGCACTAAAATTGAGAGAGATAATGGGATACACACAAACCGACCGTCGAGGCCAAAGAGCGCCGAGACATGGTAATACAATCGGTGAGGGACAACGAAAACGAGGTTCGGGTCCAGAAAGCAGCCCAGCAGTCGAAGCAGGGCCTGGAGAGCGTATTGCCAAGAGTACTCACATGGGGTGAGATCTGCGACTGAGCTTTATCGTTCGTTCGGCGTACGATGTATTACCGTCCGGTGTTAACATGGTTAAATGGTCTGCGACCAACGATCCGACTTGCCCGTTGTGTAAATCGAAGCAAACTCTTGAGCACGTCCTGTCCGCATGCAGGAAAGCCCTAGGTCAAGGCCGATACACCTGGCGACACAACAAGGTGCTAAAAAAGTTAGCAGCCGTTGTCGACCAGGCTAGAATGAGGGCTAACGCCAGAGCCAGTTCTAACATCGTCCCCATTCGTTTCCTCAAGGCTGGGCAGGTTCTAAAAGGTAAGGTCAACCAAAACGCATTCGCTCCATCTGTGCTAGACTCTGCGAGTGACTGGTTACTGGCGGTTGATCTGCCAGGCCATGAACGGTACCCCGAGTTGATTCGTAAGACCGGCCTGCGACCGGACATCGTTCTCCATTCTGCGCAAAAACGGCAGCTCATCCTGATTGAGTTGACTGTCCCGTTTGAGTCGCGTATGGAGGAGAATCATTTGTACAAGCTCGAGAAGTACAGTGATTTAGCAGCCGGTCTGAGGAGAAACGAGGCGTACACAGTACGGGTGTTTGCCGTCGAAGTGGGAGCGAGAGGCCTCGTTTCCACTTCGCTCTACAATGTGGTGAAAGAACTAGGATTGCGCGGTAATGAACGGAAACGAACACTCAAAAAACTGGGAGAGGTAGCCGAAAGGGCCTCTAGCTGGCTTTGGACGCAGCGCAACAACGTAGGGGACGGGCCTCGGTGAGCTGGTCCGGGTGTCTAGTGGAAAAGGATTTCTCACCCCTTTGAAAGTCCATCGTGTCCGAATTGTCTGCCAGTGTTCCTCTGCCAACTGCTAATAAAAGTCCAACATGTGTCCGGTAAACCAATCGTAAGCTTGTCGCTCGGTCGTCCAGGCATGCTGACTGCTTTAATTAGGCTGCCGCGGCGGCTTCTTATCTCACAGTACCTTCTGCAAAACCACCAAATCTTCTCGTCTCTGGCCGAAAGAAAAACACCATCCGGTAATTCCGTGCAGCAGGGAACCAGCCCTGAGCTTCATGAACTCAGGTGGGCCCACCTCCGAATGCGACTAGGAATAGTGGGCCGAAACGCTCGTTGACGAGGATAATTTCTACTGACGACTGGTAGATCCCTGCTGTACTTGCTCCCTGTGAGTTTATTCCTATTCGCCTAAAAAAAGAAATACTGACTGCAACTATTTGCAAGACAATTTAAATAACCTATGGACAGTTATTGGTAGAAATACGAACAAATCCTAAAATTTCGATTAGATACAATAATGGGTTAGATATGCAAATTGCTAGCACATTGCTAGCAAATACAACAAAAACTGTGACGTGAAAGTTTATCGCAGGGACCGTGAAAGGGGCGCACAAATACAAAGAAATATTTCGATAAAAGTCATTGTCAGTTTAAATTAGGCTTTCATTTGTCTGGTAACATTTCAGAGACATTGTTATAAATCAGTGACTGTGTTTATCGAACTTTACGTCACTACACGGCTTTTTTTTTTCCTCCAATATATGACCAAAAAATCACTTTTTCAATGTCTTCCTTTCTGTAATGTTCGGCATTCGTAGAATAGATTACACACAAAAATGTGTGTCATTGGTAAACAGTTTAGCATTGAAAAGACACCAACCCATGCACTTTTTTAAGATGTAAAAAAGTTTAAAAGTCACTTTTCTAACAATTCTATTTTTCTGTTTGTTGTGTGTGGGATCTCCTAAAATCTTAGATAATATACAGACTAGAGACGTGAAATTTGGTGTGGATACTCCTAACACAATATTATAGGGTCAGGTCTATTTGAAATTACAGTTTATTAAGTCATTTTTTAAAAATTTGATTATTAAATAAAAACGCTACATTTTTTGTATTTTTTTAACATACCAAAATTTTAATATTCTAAAATAAATATTTAAAAACATATTTAAAGTAAACAAACTAGACCTGACCCTAAACATAAGTTTATAGTTTATGAATCGATCATCTGTTTCTCAATACCTCTGTTTGTTTTTGAGATTTTAGCTGATAACTCAAAGTGTCAAATTTGAGTTAAGTATGGAACCTGTGTGGGTTCGTGGGACCTACTATTGGGGGAAAACAAAAATAGACAAGAATAGACCCACTGCCTACCCAAAGGGATGTTGTAGGAGTCGACCAATTGGGAGCTTCCTTCGAAGTCAGAGTGCATCTGCCAGAGAGGCAAGGAACCAACAGTCTGCACGCTAGTGAGTCAGATCTGTCAAACGGATGCTAAGTTTGTTTAACCCCCCCCCCTTTTTTTTTACACACACACACACAAACACACACACACACACACACACAAAGACCCTAAGATGCAATACAGACATAGTATGTACTATTTCGCGAAACACAAGTACTTCGTTCAGACTGATTAAGTAAAAACAAAACCGTCTTTTGACCAATGGTGTTATAACATTTTCTGTCTATTACAGTAGTCCAGCTGATTTCATTCGAAGTCATTTATAATGCGTTAGTTAATTCCACCTTAAATAGAGTGATCATAATATCTTGAGTCGAAAACGGGACTTCCCTGTAATATTTTCAGCTGAAAACGGGACATCACACTAATATTTTGCAACCGGAAACGGGACATCCTAATCAAATCAGTAACCAACCCCCCCCCCCTCCCCACCCCCTCCCCACTTCCGGGTTTTTTTTTTTAAATTCAGCCATAGTTAGACGTTGAAAACAGCTATGGGTCCATCTCGACCAAATATTGAACTATTTCCCTTTGTGAAAAATTGCTATGAATTTCTATTAAAAAAAAAATTAAAAACCTGTAACAGGCTTTCTTGTTAAATCACTCCCGTCGTTTGCGAAATGAAGAAGGAAAAACAGCTATACAATCATCATTGATTTCGGGTCGGTAATTAGCTTGGATAATTACAAAGTTCAAGGTCGAGGCTTTGACTACTTAATTAGTACCGAGTCACGCGCCATGCGTTTGTTTGTTTTTGTTTACATTGTGTATTCTTTCCTTAAATTCCTATGCTTCATTGAGCTGTTAAACAGATGCACACTGCTCCAACTTTTACTTTAATCTATCCTCTGTTTATTATCATTTATTAACCCATTCAGAGCCCCAAAATTGCATTAGTTAAAGTATGTAGTATCTGTGATATAATAAGTTAAAAACGTCTACTTGGTACTGAACGAGTTAGGAAATGGAAAGCACACTGGCTTGGATATCCAAGACTGATTTGATCTAACGTTGCTAGAACTGGTATAATGTAGATTGTTTGGAAAATCCCTAATTTAAGAAAAGGGTTGTATTCAACACTTCCTTAAATCTTGGGGCAGTGGAGATGACATCTAGCCCTTTCGTCATCATAACCATAGTCCAGTCTAATCACTTTTCGTTGGGTCACCAGTTGCTGTTAATTGTCTGATCAGCTCCATTCAATACTGTCGATATTTCCGTTGAAGGGACAAAAACTAAAACGATTCGTGAGTAATTGCACAGATTAAATATTTTTTGGCCTTTTAACTCTTTTAGAACCAAACAGCACCCCATGAGTGACTGGATATTACTCATGTGCGCCAGTCATATTGTTACACACACACACACACACACACACACACACACACACACACACACACACACACACACACACACATACATACATACATACATACATACATACATACATACATACATACATACATACATACATACATACATACATACATACATACATACATACATACATACATACATACATACATACATACATACATACATACATACATACATACATACATACATACATACATACATACATACATACATACATACATACATACATACATACATACATACATACATACACACACACACATACATACATACATACATACATACATACATACATACATACATACATACATACATACATACATACATACATACATACATACACACATACATACATACACACATACATACATACATACATACATACATACATACATACATACATACATACATACATACATACATACATACATACATACATACATACATACATACATACATACATACATACATACATACATACATACATACATACATACATACATACATACATACATACATACATACATACACACATACATACACACGTGGGGCAGATTAGAACACAACATGTTCGGAACTGTCCCTAGGCAACTTTATAACCTCTGCGATATCAGATCTCTCGTTTGTGTTGTATGTTTCTGTCCTATATACACTTACATTCAGACTTCTTCAATCGTCTTTTCCCACATGTGGGCTTCAAGACACACGAAAGAACATTGCAGATCCTGCAGGATCATTTATCTACGTAGAATGTTATCCTGTACAAAGTGAGTAATATTAAACATGTATTCAAGTTAATACGTTTGTCGTTGTTTCCTTCGCTTTAACTTTAACCAATCAGTGATAACCAATACGCTAGTAATCTACACATAGCTGCTTTGGGCTAGTGTCTCGCCCTCAAAAAACTGCTATTGAATGTTTGTGCTGGTTGCCCTTATTTGTATTATACGCTCTGGCAGAACAATTCTGGTTGTTTGTGTGCTTAAAAGGGGGGGGGGGGCGAAAACAAATTAAATAAAAGACAACTTCTGGTATGTCATTCATGGTTTGTGTGTGTGTGTGTGTGTGGTTTTTTTTTTTTTTTTTTCATTAATCAATTGAAAAGGTCACTAATTCTATTTATTGTTTAGGCTTATTACATCCTGATGTAGAAAGGTATTTTTCTTTATTTTGATCAGTAGTATTCTTAGACTATTTCTATCACACTGAATTTCATTAGCCCATAAACTATTACACACTAACATATTTGTTTGTAGTCTTTCAGTCATTTAATAGGTTATTATCCATTTTGAATCATCTGTATTTCTGTGTGCCTACACAGTTTTATCTTATCATCAAGTGACGGCCCTTAGCATTTCCTAGAATATTTATTTTTCCGTTTCCACGTGCCTCGCCAGTCAATTGGCTAGCCACCGATCTGGCAGTCTCGAGATACAAAGATGAGTGATATTGTGTATTTTTGTAGTATTGTCTAATTTATTATGTGCTGATGAAGGTTCCATAGCCGCGACGATTAAGTTTTGTTTGCATTTGTAATATTGTGAAGCATGCTTATATACTTTTCGTTCGGTTTCTTATCTTTCCCTGATATCTTTATTTCTCTATACTTCGAAAGAAAAAAAAAAAAAAAAAACACTGGAAATTCTACTTACTGTGTCTTCTCCATTTTGATGATTTATTTCCTAATGTTACCTCTATCCTAATTCAGTTTGTAACTGAGAAACGGTACTTTACACTGTAAAAGATTATTGTCCAGTTTGGCCACACATGAATGTCACTTCATAAGGAAAAGTGTCTACTGACCCTTGTAAGGTGTGTTTCAATCCATCTATAGACGTTGATGATCTAGATGTTTAAAATAAAATGGTATGGATCCTCAGGCCTTCGTAATACCAAACCATTTACTTATAAGTAAAGAGATCATGATGCCTGTATGGACCTGTAAACGACGTTTGGCCTATACGAATAGGATAATCACCACATAGGGTGGAAAAGTATCATCTGTGTAGTTTGCTTTAATTCCTAAGTTTCGGACACACACAATGTACTAGTGTGTATGTAATGTGTGGGTGAATATGCACATGTGTGTGAATGAGCACTGTAGATGCAATACAAGCAAAAACATACTGAGTTATGTCCAGTGAAATAGAAAGAATACGACACACTGCTTAAAAATTATTAAGAATTATCGGCTGGGAAATCCTATCAGTAGATGAAATATAAACAATTCTGTTGTTGCAAGAAGAAAGTTCGGATTTTGCTTGAGACATTTATGCATTTATATAAGCACAATTCTTTTGATTCCGGAAGTTGTTTTTTGAGATTATCATTTCGTTTTTTTTTTTTTTTTTTGGCAAAGAAAAAAAAAGACAGATATAAAGAAGTACAGACAAGGAAAAAGAAAGGAAGTCAGAAAGATAGACAGACAGGATAAAGAAAACGAAAGAAAGAAAGAAAGAAAGAAAGAAAGAAAGAAAGAAAGAAAGAAAGAAAGAAAGAAAGAAAGAAAGAAAGAAAGAAAGAAAGAAAGAAAGAAAGAAAGAAAGAAAGAAAGAAAGAAAGAAAGAAAGAAAGAAAGAAAGAAAGAAAGAAAGAAAGAAAGAAAGAAAGAAAGAAAGAAAGAAAGAAAGAAAGAAAGAAAGAAAGAAAGAAAGAAAGAAAGAAAGAAAGAAAGTCAAAAAGAATGAAACAAATCAGTACAAAGAGACCGTCAGTAATTGATCTAACAACAATAAAATTAAATCTCCTGTAACAAACCTAATACGTAAAAAAAAATGGATTACATTATTTCATACTTGGATGCAGGATGTGAAACCCCCATAACTACCTGACAAACAAAGAGATTCTACGCCACTAAGGGTTAATCGTTTCTAATCGAATTCAAATCCTGTATTGCCAGGCCAATATCAACGGCCCATTCTCCTAGTTGTACTGCATAGCCGAAGCTTCTATTCTGTCTGCCACGAATGTGAACAAACTGTTCATTGATCCAACTCGAATTTCCTTGTAGCCTGCTGGCAAAAACCGTTTAATGGAACACGCACACATATAGTCTCTATTATGTTGTTGTTCAAACCCTTGTTTAGGAATAGATGTAACTACATGATCAATAATGTGGAACAAATGTCATAATCATAACTATAAACTGGCGTTACTGGTGCGCGGGGGAAGGAAAAGGGACAAATTACATATCGAAATTAGTCAGTTTTGATTAAGTTGAAAACAGTGTCAAAAAATTAGGAACGTATATGTTGCAACTGATTGCAATACAAAGCAGTTCAAAAGATTGCAAAAGATTTGTGTAGAAGCAAAAAATAATACATCGGTAATTTTAAAACATTGGAATAGACGATTCAAATAAAGGACGATTACACGTTATAGATTAGGAGTGAAGCAGTAATACACAAATCAGCTATATCTAGATAAGGTAAATAATGAAAACACAACAGTCTGATTTTGTTGAAAGCACAGACCGGTGTCTTGAAACTTTGGAGGAGCGAATTAGTTGAACGTGTAAGATCTTAATCATTATTACATCCAACAACAACAAAATGATAATTTACCGGTGAATGTAAAGAAAAAGAGACAGCCTGTGACATAATTAACAAAATGTTAAAAACGAAAAAGAATATACATAAAAAATTAAAACAACAACAACAACAAAACAAAGAAACATATTTCTAAAGTTGCTGCTGATGCAAACAACTGTTGGGGGTTGTTGGGGAAAAATGGGGGGGGGGGGGGAGGAGGATAAAACAGTATGAAAAACATGAAACTTGAAGTAGTTGAGGATTAATGGCAATGAAAACAGTAGTTCTGTCTCCGGGTGGGAGCGTTAAAATGTTTAGCATCCTTACCAGTTAGCAGTGACTTTAAAAACCACCGCTCTAGTCGCGGCACGCATAAGAGCCTCTCTCCAGCTATTCTTTAGCCCTATGTGCTTTATTAGCTAATGCAACTTCAATGCATTGTATTTACTTTCAGGGAGGTCTCCCTCTCTATTGTTTTCCGGAAACCGCGCCCTCAGTAACCGCTCTGTCCCCAGGTGGTCATGACACTCATCATGGCCACAATACCTCAGCTTCGGGACGGGATTCTGTTTATGAGCCAATTGCCCTCTAAGCTCCCATCATTCAGGTTTCTCGTTTTTGTCTTCTGGATCTAAGACGCTCTAAAAGTGTTTCTCAGCATTTCGGTTCAGAGGCACCGAATTTTTTCAAAACTCCATGATTCACACTCAAAAAGTTTCGGCCTTGTTTAACTGCGCAGTAGCGATAATGATTTTTATTATTATAAATACTGTTATATCATCATCATCATCAGTTCTTTTTATACCTAGTAGCACATGCGGCTTCAGAGAGGACTTTCCATGCTTTCCTGTCCTGTGCAATCTTCAATGCAGCTTTCCATGTCAAAGATGCCACACTTAGGTCACTTTCCATCGTTCGTCTCCATGTTGTTTTTGGGCGCCCCTTTTTTCTCTTTCCCCCTGGTGTCCATGTGAGAGCTGTTTTGGCAGGTATATCAGGATTTATTCTCATAACGTGGCCAAGCCATTTACATCTTCTCTTGGTTATCATACTGTCTAAAGTTTCTTGGTTTGTGACTTGAAGTAGTTTAGTGTTTGAGATTGTATCTGGCCAGACAATTTTGATAATTCTGCGTAGACGTGTGTGGTGGAAGGCAGACAGCTTGTGTAAATCCTTTTTGGTCATTCTCCAGCATTCTGGTCCATAAAGAAGAACTGGCAAAATTATGCTCTTGTAGAGTCGGAGTTTCAGTAACTGTTGGATTTCCAGATTTGCCTCATCCTTTTAAAAGCAGCTCTAGCTTTGTTCAGGCGTGACTACTACTGTTATAACTGTTGCGCAATTAAACGAAGTCTGAGCTCACAATATTTTGTATCATTCTCATAGAATAAACCAAAAAAGTATTTTTTTTTTAAATTTAAACTACAATAATAAGTGACCAGGGTAAATAAAACTCCATCTGCAGGGAATAATCCAGCATGACTGAATGTCACTTTGCAGGTCATTGTTCAAATTTAATATAATCGTAGAAGTCATCCTGGCTCCCAAGTCCACAAAAGGCTAAATGTAAATTTAAAAAAAAAAATGTTGTAAAAAGAAAAGGAGAAACATACTTTATGTTGTTAACTTCCCATAAAACTCTCTCACTCTCTCTCTCTCTCTTTCTCTCTCTCCCCCTCCCTTTCTTTCTCTATATATATGTGTGTGTGTGAATAAATATATATACACATACCTTAAACACCTTAAACACTCTAATGAAAACACACAGGTACTTACGCATACACATAAATACACACACACAAACACATATCTATATATACTTATACATGCATACACACACACATAAACAAACATGTTTACACACCAATACGCAAATACTTACACATACGCACACACAGGCTACATACGTACATACGCACACACGTACACAAGTACACACGTACACACATATATATATACACACACATACAAACACACATACGCACACATACATATCTGGTAATCCTAGTTTCAGCTTCATAGCAAACGGGTCACCCCACAGTTGCTCCGCTCCTGTGCCAACGAAAAACAAACGCATACATATACACACATACACGAATACACGCATACATGCATGAATGCGTGAAATGTGAAGGAAATTACCCCCCCCCCCTCCCCCACCCCCACCCCCACAAAAAAGACACATAGTGAAGAATGAAATAGCTGAGATTCTGTATGCCATGAGCAAATGCAAGATAACACATTTTAGTGCCACTAAACTTACAAACATAATTGTTTACATAATCGCTATTTTGTGTATTACATTAACGATAACTTTCTGGTGTTGAAGTATCTCCCAGGCATGAAGTCTCCTGAATGAGAGATTGTTTAAGCTGGCATGTACTGCAGAGTTGACAGTTTTTATAACTCCGTAGTATGCAGTCATCGTATCTGTAGTTTTCTGGTCATTATCAAGACTCTCACACAAATGTTAAATGTAATGTCATGGTGAATATTGCTGTTTTTATAACTCAATAGTCTGTAGTCATTGCAGCTGTAATTTTTTGGTCATTATCAAGACTCTCACATGAATGTTAAATGTAATGTCATGGTTGATATTTTCGTTTGAGGTGGTATTTGGATTTCACATACTACGCTCTGTCATCGGTTGTTGAGAGAGGCTGACGGTGCTAGACATAGTACTAAGAAGGTCGCATAGTGTAAAACTGACTTAAAGAACTAGAATACCAGCACTAGGTGAAGTGTAATGGAGTTTAGTTCCTCTTCTTCTAGTCGCTCATTGATTGACACCGACAGGCGAGTTCTTGTGATACAATAGACTATTGGTAGGGGTTCCGTTTTAATTGGTTTTGGTCAGCCACTTACTTCCATCGTCTGATTCTTAAGACCGCCTGTGAGGTCCTCTAGTCTCTGAGGGTGGATTCTGTCTAGGATCACTGCGTCTGCCTGCTGGAGCTTCATAAGGCGAGAGCTCCAACATTTAATGTGCCTAAAAATGTGATCATCTACAGCGGGAGTTGCACTGTACTGGTTCATTATTTCCTACTACACGATCTCTTCAGAGGGAGAGTGGGCTAATTACTTCCTCTTTACTTCCTTTGTTGTCCTATCCAGTTTCTGAACTGGGGGCTGAGACCCCAAACCGTCCACAGGATTGCTGGCAAGAACAGAATCCACCACATCAAGGTGAAGTTGGCATAGGCAAGAGAGACTAATAGATAGACTAGCAGACATTAAGAGTCGTCTATTGCGCATCAGTGCTCCATTAGGACCCGGATGTCAAGTCATACCTGTATACGCGACAATTACACCTTCACTGCCGTCGAACTGTGCTATTTCAATGTAAATACAAATGCTTGGGCTGGTTTGCAACGGCCTGTAAAGGATATTCAACAAATTAACTAAGTTTTCACAGTTTAGGCCTGGAAAGTAAAAAAAAAAAAAATAGTATCACAGAATAAAAGGAGTTAAATGAAGTAAGAACCATAGAAGTGTTGCTGAAGGTTATACTGGGTGGGTTACGGAGTGTACTGAAAAGTATCTCATAAAAGCTGAAATTGTCAGGGGCATGGTGAGTTAATTTATACTCACTGAGTTTTAAAATTTCTCTAGGAGAGTAATGTAGAGCGAGGTAATATTTGATGTACTCCAAATTTCCCAATAACTATTACATAAGGTTCAATATGGTACCTGATATTTTTTCCTGTTGGGCTGACATCCGAAATGTGATTATACAACTTTCGAAACAGTCACTGTGGAAAGGGGATGGGTCGCAGAAGGGGATACTGCCAGAATATTTTCTTTTAGATACGACACAGAAGCTGCGATTTTGAAATGATTTTTGCAACACGATATTCATAGAAACACGGTTAGGAAAAGAGAGGGAGATGGGGGAATTGGGAGGGAGGGAGGGAGAGAGAGAATTCCTAACATTATTTCCTCATAACATTTACAGATATAAAATACAAACTCATACGTGATAAAAAGGTGAACCTATTTTCGAAAACGCAAATGAGTTATTAACCGATTTTGTACATTAAGTTACATTCACAACACGTGTTTGTGAAAATGATTTCTGTAATTTATTTCGCGTTACTGTCATTATGATTATTATCATCGTCATTATCAAAATCATCGTCAAAATCAATAGCCGTGCCGACTGAGGTGGCAGACCATATCTCACCAGAACGTGCAATCTCAAACAACGCGTGTTAGTGTGCTGTCCCTCCCCTCTCCTAGGACAAGAATTGTGTATCATTACTGAAAGGGGGCGGGATGACAAAAAATCCCGTAAAAACATGTTTTATATATATATATATATATATATATATATATATATATATATATATATATATATATTAAAGCACAAACGGATGTGAGTCTCTCAGTACTAAGGAAAGAGAATGGGATCTTCTGAACTGAAATGCAAGCTACTAAACTTAAAATTTGATTAGAAAAGCAACAAAAGCCAACACATGCTGATGTTGATTCTGCAACAACCTGTAAAGGATACGCAGCTAACACACACACACACACTCTCTCACACACACACACACACTCTCACACACACGCACACACACACACATATATATATATATATATATATATATATATATATATATATATACATATATATGTATGTGTGTATGTGTGTGTGTGTAAACTTTTTATCCAACTTCTACTTGTTAATACCCTTTACTATTCCTTCCTGCCGTGGACGATCTGTGTGTTGAAGCACAGTGGTGGTCAGTCTCACACCAACACATACAGTTCCCAAGAAATGTCTGGATACGCAGTTTAGACAGGGTCGACCAGCGAGCTCCGGTCTATTATTAAAACAAAAATCCACCTCTGTATCTTACCTAAGACCTCTGGTAAGTAATTAGCCACTGCCCTACCGAAATAAGCATCTAGCATGACTATAGTAAACAATACCCTAGCATGGGCGTAGACACAGAGAGTAAATTGTGGATGAGAAGGAGTGGATGTGGGTGAGGGAGGGGGTGGGGGTGCACTCTAACAAATGTCATAGGATGGGGAAAGTTGACGGGGGGGGGGGGGGAGACCTAAGTCTTGGTTATTGCCTAATAATAACAACAACAACAAAAATAATGTGTTGAGTGGCATTCAAATACAATATATTTGAGATGATTTTATATGTATAAATGAACACTCAAAAGGGTAGCATACTATACATGATGAGGTTTGGGGGGGGGGGGGGAGCCGGTAAATACCCCTAACAAATTTGAGGATGTGTGTCTGAGTCCCCCAACTATAAAATGAGATGCCCTCTCCAACCCCACCCCCGCCCCCTTTCCAATCATATTATTTTGTGTTGCGGCAGCCTAAGTCTAAAGGCAAAGGCTTCTATATATCCTACACACATTATTCCAAACGATCCACAAGAAAAGAAAACACAGA
>CAJHNH020004101.1:369607-402107 GCA_905116865.2 Candidula unifasciata | reverse complement strand
CTCATACAGTAACTGAAAATAAAAATTGATAGTAACTGTATTATTCTTTAGCAGACTGAGTCAAGAAAACAGGAAATGTTTGACTGGGTTGGAGGTCACAAATTAAAGGCATAATATCTTTATCAGGTGTTATGATAGTTTTGATGATGCCTTTGATTTTGTATTGATTAGAATAGAGTTTAGAACTCCACTGCTGTATAATGGTAGCCGCGTAGCTTATACCGTCAATACCTAATGATCAATACTTACAACAATGTTTAACTGGGATATGCAGACACAAGTCCAGACTAATTAGTACCATAATTTTGTAAAATATTTCTACAACTTAAGGTAATAAAGAATCATTTAGTGAAATATTAACCATTAAACTCTGTTAATTTGGTGTATAAGACTAAGACTATACAAATGAAGTTAACATTTAAAACAAAATACTTGTAACAAACAAACAAACAAACAAAACAAAACAAAAAACAGTTTAGCCAAAATACAACACGTATACATACGAATACAAACACTTGTGACCTTTTGACATATACAGTTGTGTTCAAAAGATCTACTGACATTTGTAGGTTCATTTAAAAACAATCAGAAATAAACATGTGGTATTTCAAAGGATTACATTATTACAATGGTGGGCGTAATCGGAGAACCATTTATTGCTAACAGTCAACCCTAATCAATTTGTTACTTCAAGCAGTCATTAGGTTAGGGAAAAGCATTTGTTTTTAAAACGAAATATGTTTTTCAACAAATTAAAAAAAAAGTTTCTGCTAGCAAAAGTGAAGAGACAATTGTCTCAGACCCGAATAGAGTACTAGTGATAAATCATCGGGTATACGAAACATATATAAAATGTGCCTGCCAATACAGTAAACGTAGACACCATCCTATTTCGAGACTGAATTGTTAACAGACTTTAGGGACTGTCACATGTTACAAAATTGGCGCTAGGAAATGTCCCTAACAGAAATGTTAATGTTAGTTTCAGCTTCATAGCAAACTGGTCACGCCATAGTTGCTCCGCTCCCGTTCCAACGAAAAAACACACAGAATGTTCATTACAGTACCTTGTGGAAAGACTGACAGATTGCTGTCTCAGCATATGTACTAGTATGCACATGCATTAAAAGCATACGGTAGCTATCCGAAGTGCTTACACAGTCTGACATTAGAAGTGCAGTTCATCATCGACAGTAGCAGAGGTAACCAACAAATCAGCAGTTGCACACGCCATAAATTTTAATCACATAAGGACACCGCCAATATTGCAACGACAGGCCATGCGCCATTTTCTGTATCTTCAATTACCAATACAACGTTGGTCACAGTCGAAAAACATTCCAAATAAAATTCGCAGCTTACAGAGTAGCACCATGCACCTAATAGAAAGAAGGACGGCACGATACTAACCAAATCACATAGTGAGTGCTGGTCGGTCTTTTAAAAGATTGAGTTAACATCTTATGTTAACATCACATCAAGGCACAAAAATTGACCCTTTGTTGTCCGGGTTGGCCTTTCCAGGGGCTGAATATGAAAAATTAATTTACTATACTGTTGGGTTCTTAGTGAAATGGGTATTGTATATTTGCTAGAAGAAAAAAAGGTCAGCTGTAAATCTTTCTGCTGCATGGTTGGTTAGAACGGTGGGCTTTCAAGAGGGAGACACGAGTTCAAATCCTCGATTAGATTAGGGGCTTTTTTTTATGTCGGGGGAAAAAATAAAAGCCTCCCATGCACAGTCTGTGGCGATAGCACTCCATTCCCTTACCTAGATGTTTTGAAGAGATGATAGCTCAAAGACAACTTGTCACAAACATTAGAGGGAGACAGTCATAATTATTTTCAGGCTCAAAATATGAGAAGAAATAAACAGGAGCATATTGTTATTATTGGAAATATTTATACAAATTGCGACAGTGGAAAACAACACGAAAAGATTCTGACATACTTATGTCATATCAAGTAGGGGTGTAAGCACATTAACTGATACATGCTGTTGAAGATCTAGGATTGTGGAGAGGCATGTTTGACATAGCCAGCTGGGAAGGTACCTGACGATGACGGTAATGATGATAATGATGACTAGGCAATTTTGCCTTCGGTAGTTTGCCTTGCCCCTGTAACACAGGTCAATTTATATGAAGAATTAAAATCAATATGACGACCGCTTAGGTACACGTTATTATAACATTGAATATGAAATCGGTTTTAACTGAACACCATATCCTCATTAGCATGTCGAGTATTGTGTGTCTCATCTGGGGATCGCAATCTAATCTTTCATTCATTTACCCGTTCCATTGTTTGAAAAAAATACTTCATAATAAATACATTTAGTTTAAATTTTTATGTCTCTTGATTCACCTTAAATTTGCATAGCTGTGGTTTTGCCAGTGCGCCAGCTCAAGTGTTGATCACAGAAGCAGATGACAAAGAAGAAGAAGCAGAAGAAAGAAGATGAAGAAGAAGATGATGATGATGATGATAATGATAATGATGATGATGATGTGGAGGATGAAGAATAGGAGGAACAGGACGAAGAAGTTAATAATGATTATGATGAGGACGATTAAAAAAATACGAAATAATGAATTAAACTAAGGTTATGACTTGTAGATAATTTGACAAAATTAAAAGACGTGGCTTGTTGTTAACAGATATGTTAGCAAGAAAAGTGAGAGGGAACTAGCAACAACAAAAAATGATTATGTAAGTAGATAATATCACAGACTGACTGCATTTAATACGTGTAAACGTCCAAGTAGAGGTAAAGATGAGAAGATCAACTTCATTGCACCTGGTTTTATCCCTTATCGCTGCGACTCTCTCTGCAAAATAGCTAGCTGCCTGTCGCGAACGTCACACAAAGCACGACCTTCGTAGCTCCGGTGATGATCTATAGGAGTTTTATCAAAAATTGCACTTGTGAACGGAACGGCGAATCCGTGAAACGAGCTCGCGACTTTCAAAGCGCGACGCAAATAGCTTGACCACTTTACCACGGAGCTTACAGTAAATGACGCAATACAGCTGGCATTGGAAGGTCATAACAGCTGACCTTCAGCAGCGGAGATGACGCGTGATGGTCTTGATGTTCATATGTAATAGAGTTATGTAATTGTTATGCAAAATATTGGAGGTATCTAACTATTCTTGTAATAAGAGTTAATTCGATCAACACATCTCAACTACATAACAATAATGGTGGACACTAGCGCCATAAACTGATTGCAGTGACGCTATACAGTAAACATAAGCTTAGTACTCACCGTGAGTATCCATCTTGTCAGAATATCTTTCAGTTATCACCGTCTTAAGTCCTTCTATCACTATCAGTTCCAGTCTGATGTTTATTGACGCCAGCCTCAAGAAAAATTAACGTTTCAGTAAAACCAACACCCGCGGTCCGAGCACATCGCACAATCTTTGGCGGGCAAGTCTGCCTAAGCCAAGACTTCTATTTTCATTCAGTGAAAAGAAAGAAAAAAACCTATATAATTCTAGCCTGCGAGATTTGTACACTGGCCGCTTGTATATGAATTTATGCTAATCACAGTGAAAAACAATAGAATGATTTTGTAAGAAACACGCATACATTAATGATATGTAGGTTACTCTTATTTCAATAGAAGATTATATGTTGGACATCACCGCAACCCAGGACAGAAATAGATGGTCTGGCGGTCGATTTTGGCCTAGTGTATATTTGTAGGTATTTTTCTTCTCTCCTTGCAATTTTGTTGGCAGAGTTATCATTGTCGATGGACTGGGAGCTGGTATCTGGCTTCTCACACACCCACTACAGCTCGCTTTCCGTCGGTTTGAACCGTTCTTGTGTACGGATGTTTTCTTCTTCCACATTCTGTTTACCTTCAGCTCGGGTAGTAGAGGTGGTGTTATCTTTAGCAGGGTGTTATCTCCAGGAAGGGCCGTCTCTGGGGGGTGTTATTTCAGGGTGAGTTATCTCACAGGAAGTGTTATTTAGCAGGGCGCAGCGAGTTTTATTGGTCGCGTTTTCTGTTACCCTTTCTGCATTTTCTGTTATCCTTATCTCAAAGGACTGTTAGGGTTTATACAATAACGACTCGATCTTACCTGGGGGGGTGCATTAATTTGAACATGGTAGAGGAGTTTCTCTATGTCTGGTGCAGCATCTCTCATTATCTCTCTCTCTTTATCTCTCTCTCTCGCTCTCTCTATGTATCTCTCTCTCTCTCTCTCTCTCTTTCTTTCTCTCCTTTACTCTTTCCGTTTCTCCCATGTTTACTCTCGGTTTATAAGTTTGAATATTTAGGCAATATTTCTTCTTCTTTAATTAAATTTTAGTTAGCCATTCGGAAATCGCCGTGGTGTAGCGGCTAGATGCTTGCCTGTGAATCAAAGGTGGTGAGTTCGGAGCCATGACAAAGCCAAACATTTTTCAAAAATGACCTTGGCTTCCATGTCATACCCAGCCCTAATTGGGTAACAGGTAAATTCCTGGGAAGTAAAGGTGGCCGGGATGATATTGACCAGATTACCCACTGAGATCCGATTGGTCTATACATAATAGGTCTAACAATATATGTCCAATACGCCTAGTGACGTGGAAAAGGGTCCATGTTCTACTCAGTATAATACCATTTTGTCAATTATTTAGTGTCGCAAGATGCATTCGGTGATTACATAACTCTCAAAGTCATTCTTTGTAAAGAGCAAAGTAAACAGACAAACTGCAAAGACTCACTTCAACTCATGACTCGATGAGGTAACTGAGCACAGTTTCTACTAAACAATTAATCTCAATGGAATTTGACATTTGCGCAACACATGAAACACGGAACGAGCTTCTACATGTGAAAAGCAATACAACCTTCATGTTCAGACGGAGTCGTGAGATTTAGCCAACAGGTGGGCTAAATAAAGACATTTAGTATGATTGTAAAACTGAAAATGCCTGAGAAGGAGCCAATGGTGAGCGAACGTGTGTAATAAAATTATGTGTAATAAAGACTTTAAAATCAAGTTAGTTACAAAAAGAGAATCATGTTGGTCAAGAGACTAGACGCTTGCCTGCCAACCCGAAGACAGGATAGCTACGTTAGAAACCTGCAGAGATAGACCACTAACTGTTTTATATCTTTGTATACCCTCATATGATAGGCAAAATAGAATGCCACATTAGGGAGACATTTTTTTTTAAATATCGTATATGGTCTGTTATGTTTTATTTTACATTTGAAAATGGATGAAAACAACAATGTTGATAGATGAAACCGAAATCACAAATAACAGAAACAAAATTCATGATACAAATTGTTGAATACTATAAACCAAAAATATTCAAAATGTGCTAATGAATCATTGAATTTTAGAGGTTTTAGTAAAAACAACAGGCTCCCCTAAAAATGAACTGTGGATAGAGGATAGGGAGGAATGACTAAATATAGATGACTAGGAGAAGGTAATTTGAGAAGAGGATTAGGAGAAGACGATGATGATGAAGAAGAAGTAATGATGACGACGAAACAGTAACAACAAACATGACAACGACGACAATGTAAAGCGGAAGAAAATCAAAATAAAACAAAAAAAGGAAAACATCAAAGAAAAGAATGAAAAATTGCAAAATCTGACAAAGACAGAGAACAAATAAAAACAGGACAGATCAATCATAAGTAGAAAAAATATTTAATGGAAAAGTTATATGCTAAGACAACTTTACAAAC
Organism: Candidula unifasciata; assembly: GCA_905116865.2. Taxonomy (NCBI): domain Eukaryota; kingdom Metazoa; phylum Mollusca; class Gastropoda; order Stylommatophora; family Geomitridae; genus Candidula; species Candidula unifasciata. The sequence goes on along the minus strand of CAJHNH020004101.1, from coordinate 396,396 downwards.
ACATATTAGTTGAATCTTAAATATGTTGCACGTTCTGCGCTATGCCATGTTTCCTATCATCTTAAAGCCTTTCACCCAAAACGTGAACAAAAATGTGGAGTGAAGATGGAGCCAAAAACATACGTAATAAATTTCCACTCGCAGGCCAGAGAAAATGCATATATTTTCATTTAGCTAATGAAACTAAAACACTTGCTTGAGCTTTGAGCACATATTGTTTTCGGAATTAGTATACCACAGTTAAGAAATGAAAGGAAACATATGCAGGGAAATGCATCTGAAATATTGATACATTAGAAGCTCAGATCACATTATCTGTTGGCCCTATTCATCAAAAAGTAAATTATGTAAATCGCCTTTTTTTACGTCAGTGGTGTGTTGAGCATAAAGGTATAACATGTTAGTAAATTAACAGGTACCTAATGAGTCATGTGAGGGTCGCCGTGGCGTAGCAGCTAGACGCTCGCGTACGGATCGGATGTCGTGGGTCCACTCCCTGGCGGAGTCGGACTTTTTTCAAACATGACCTTGATTCCCAGGTCGACCCAGCCTTGAGTGGGTACAGGGTGCAGTCACGGAAAATAAAGGTGGCCGGCGTGATGCTGACCACATCACCCATCTTGTGCCGATTGGTCTTTTAAAATATAGGTCCAGCCCTATATGCCCTATACGCAAAAAAGGCGTGGAAGAGGGTCCTTTACTTTACTTACTATATGCTCTAGGCGCATAAACGCGTGGAAAAGGAACCTTCACTTTTTTCCCCCTTTTTTTTTTAACTTTTAATGAGTCATGTGTCAACATCGCTTAGGTCGCTTTTACCTCCTCTAGCATTTTAGACCGGGTCGACCTAGGAGTCTGATTTATAATTTATAATTTCAAATCAGCCCCCAGAAATATTTCAGCGTTCTATTAGATAAAAACTGGCAGCGAATTTCAGCGGAAAAAAATTCAAAAACAAGCTGCATTTTCTGATAATACACTAGTCCGGATTGAGAATCAATTGAATTAAATAATCATTGTCATAAAACTGTATGGAAATAACTCAGATTGAAGAGTCAAGGCACTGCAACAATGGAAAATCCTTATCCGTGTGTGAAGTTTAAAGGCTTTATGACACAACCATTCTCTTGCTGACTATTCTGAACCCCTGTCAACAATATCATGTATATTTCTACCACATGTACACACAATTCAAGATAGGCGTATCAGCCATGTGCACCTGTGGAAAGGTGCCCCAGACAGCAGAGAATGTACTCCAGGACTGCACCGAATTTGACACATTAAGGCAAACCTTTCGGCCAGAAAGAACAACAGTGGAACGTAAACTCTATGGACCACTCAATGAACTAACAACGACAGTAATAGGAATACACTCACAGGGAGCAAGTACAGCAGGGATCTACCAGTCATCAGTAGAGGTTATCCTCGTCGACAAGTGTTTCGGCCCACGATTCTCCTAGACACTTTTGGAGGTGGGCCCACCTGAGTTCATGAAGCTCAGGGCTGGTACCCTGCTGCACGAAATTACCGGATGGTGTTTTTCTTTCGGATAGGGACAAGACGACTTGGTGATTTGCAGAAGGTACTGTGAGATAAGAAGTCGTCGCGGCAGCCTAATTTAAAAAAAAAAAAATTATACAAGAGACAAATTGCTGATATAGACAACTTATTTCAGGCGAACGAAAGAAGAAGAATGTATATTTCTGTAGCATAAAATAAAATAAAATAACCTTTTCACGCTACTGAGGCATCTAGCATATAGTCCAAGGTATTTTTAACAACACCAGTGCTTTGAAGATTTATCTTGTAGTCAACCTCCGTTTGACTTTTAAAGACAAATACCAGTTCCCGATCAAGGGTGGATCAAGCTAGGAATCCCAGGTTAATATAAAGACATTTTGAATCAACTATTACAGGGAAAACCGTGATAGGCTAAGACAGAATACGAGAAAATAGAACTGCCAAAGACTGCATCAGTTCTCGTTATGCCTAGTGGCACACGAGGCTTCAAAGAGGACTTCTGATGCTTTCCTGTCCCGTGCAATCTTCATTGCAGTTTTCCATGTCAGAGATGCCGCACTCGTGTCACTTTCCATCGTTCGTCTCCATGTTGTTTTTGGGCGCCTCTTTTTCTCTTTCCCTCTGGTATCAATGTGAGAACTGTTTTGGCAGGTATATTAGGATTCATTCTCATAACGTGGCCAAGCCATTTCCATCTTCTCTTGGTTATCATACTGTCTAGAGTTTCTTGGTTTGTGACTTGAGGTAGTTTAGTGTTTGAGATTGTATACAACGACTCTTCCTAAACTAAAATAATAACATATCCCTCTATGATTCACACCTGAATATATGCGACTATCAATCATTGACCAGAAATCGATTGAACATACAGCCTGCCATAGGCACAGCAATCTGCCGGCTCATGCACATTAAGCTTCTTCAAACTTGGGTGGGGGGAGGGGAGGGGAGGTGGAGTTAATCCCAGCCCATTGTGATCTAGTTATCAGAAGGAAAAGGGGTGGGTGGCGGGTTTAGCCCACGACCCGCAAAAGATGTACAGGGGAGCTAAGTGGTTCTCGTCTTGCAAACAATATATAGACGTTCTATGTTTGTCCTTCACCCCCCCCCCCCCCCATATATAGACGTTCTCTGTTTGTCCTTAACCCCCCTCCCCCCACATAAATAGACGTTCCATGATTGTCCTCCAACCCCCTCCCCGGCTATATATAGACGTTCTATGTTTGTCCTCCACCCCCCTCCCCCACCATATATAGACGTTCTATGTTTGTCCTCCACCCCCTCCCCCGCCATATACAGACGTTCTATGTTTGTCCCTCCACCCCCCCCCCCCCATATATAGACGTTCTCTGTTTGTCCTTAACCTCCCCCCCCCCACCATATATAGACGTTCCATGATTGACCTCCACCCCCCCCCCTACCATATATAGACGTTCTATGTTTGTCTTCCACCCCCGCCACCATATATAGACGTTCTATGATTGTTCTCCAACTCCCCCTCCCACACCATATTTGGAAGTTCTATGTTTGTCCCCCACCACCCCACCCCCCTCCACCATATACAGACGTTCTATGTTTGTCGTCCACCCCACCAGATATAAAATTTCTCTGTTTATCCTCGCCCTGTCCTCCCCCCCCCCCTCTCCCACCTCCCCCAACCATGCATAGAAGTTCTCTGTTTGCTTCCCTCTTCCCCCAAACCATGCATATATTTTGTCTACCTAGAAGAACCAAAAGGATGAAAGGTACAATCGACTTTGACGGTGTAACATTGGAGGAATTTTTAATGAGAAATGAAGTGAAGCAGGGGTGTGTACTTGCTTCTACCCTCTTTGGAATATAATTTTCACTTCTTTTGACACATGCCTTTCGAGATCTGCAGGGTGGTATTTTCATTCATTTTCGATCTGACGGCAGCCTTTACAATGCATGCAGGCTGAAGGCCAAAACCAGGATTAAAAAGGTACTTATCAGAGAGCTGCTGTTTGCAGAAGATGCCGCAATAACCACCCACTCAGAGGAGCAGCTGCAATGTTTACTATCGGCCTTTGCTGATGCGTGCTGTAAACTTGGACTAACAGTCAGCAAATAGAAGAAAAAGATTATGGTGCAAGGTGTTAATGACAGACCTACAGTCTACATTGACGGTGAAGAGCCTGAGACAGTAAACTATTTTACCTATCTGGTAAAAGTAAACTATCGCTGGATAAAGAAATCAACACCAGGATAGGTAAGGCAGCAACAACAATGAGCAGATTGACAAAGCGAGTTTGGGAGAAGTGAAAGCTCACAATTAAAACGAAAACCCTTGTCTATCAGGCTTGTGCTCTCAGCACTGCTTTATGGCAGTGAAACTCGGTCAACATATTTGCACCAGGAGAGACGGCTTAATAGATTTCACATGCGATGCCTAAAAAGAATACTTGGCATTAGGTGGCAGGACAAAATCACAAACACTGAGGTACTGGAAAGAGCAGGTACTACAAGAGTCTTTTCCATGCTCAGTCTACGAAGGCTCAGGTAGCTGGGTCACACCTGGAGAATGGAGGATGGCAGAGTCCCTAACGGCATTCTTTATGGTGAATTAAAGACAGGAAGAAAATGTCGAGGCCGACCACTACTACGTTATAAAAATGTGTACAATCGGGACATGAATGATACAGGTATTGAGGCGGACTCATGGGAACAAAATGTCATGGACCGTGTTGTGTGGAAAGGGCATATCAGGAAGCGAATGAGACTGAAGGAAGAAATGATCACAGAAAGGATGAGAGCTGAGCGTCTGAAAAGAAACGGATTAAACACAAATGACAAAAATAATCCAGAAATCCCATGCTATCATTGTGGAAGACTTTTCTTGACATAGGCGGTTCTTGCTAGTCACACTCGCCATCGCCATGGGCTGTGAGTCTCATGCCTTCTCCTAGCGCAATATAACACTATCGTCTGTAAAGACGGAAAGGTGCCAATGATGAGAAGTACCAAAAACACAAACAACAGCAAGCTACTCAAAAGCATCTTGTAAATTCGAAAGCGTACACTACTGACATAGACATTTACATCGCTATCGTGTAGACATTATCTATACAATTATATTTTAACAAAATGACACAAAGGAAGAAAGCAAAAAACACTCCAGAATATTCATTAATAGACAAAGAAATACGAAATATGTGTAGAACTGCTAAGGAAACATGGATTCAGTTAAAATGCAAAGAAATAGAGGATCTTGAAATAAAACACAGAACCAAGGAAATACATGCAAATGTAAGAAAACTTACAAACAAAGAAAACATTTAACAGGAAATGGTTGTATTAGGGGGAAGGATGGAAAAATTATTGTTGATAAGAAAGATATAATAAAAAGATGAACTGAATACACAGAAGACCTGTTTTGGGACAACAGAGGTATCAAACCGCCAATCCATAATTTTCAAGAGGGACCAAACATTTTAAAGTCTGAAGTAGAGAAAGCCATTAAACAGATGAAGCAGGGAAAAGCTGCAGGTCCAGACAACATAACTGCAGAAATGTTAAAATCATTATCTACTTTTGGAATTGATACTATCACAGAAATATGCAATGACATTATGACTATGCGTACATTCCCAGGGACATGAAAACATCTGTTTTTATCACACTACCCAAGAAATCAAAAGCTGTTGATTGTAAAGATTACAGAACTATTAGCCTAATGAGTCACGCAACTAAGTTACTCTTGAAGATAATGCAAGCAAGAATTCAAGATAAAATAGAGAAAGAAGTTTATGAAGAGCAATTTGGATTCCGTAAAAACAGTGGTACTCGAGAGACCATAATTTGTCTAAAGATGCTGACTGTAAAATATATAGAAGTTCAGAAAAATATTTATGCATGTTTTATAGATCACAAAAAAACTTTAGACAGAGTGCAACATGAACAACTAATTGCAGCTCATCAAAACATAGGACTAGATGGAAAGGATATAAGACTTATTAGAAACTTATACTGGGAGCAAGAAGCAACAGTAAGTTAAGACAACATCTGCTCACCCCAGATAGAGTTCCAGAGAGGAGTAAGACAAGGATGTGTGCTGTCGCCTAGCCTTATCGACATGTACAGAAACCATTTTTGAAGAAATTATAGAATTACCAGGACTGCACATCAATGGTAGAATAATAAACAATCTGAGATATGCTGACGACACAGTGTTGCTAGCAGAGAGTGAGCAGGAGTTGCAAGACCTAGAGTAGCAAGTAAGCAGAAAGAGTGCAGAATTTGGATTAGATATTAATTTGAAAAAGACAAAAACCATGATATTTAGCAAAGAAAATAATCAGCTAACAATGAATATCACATTAAACGGGGTGAAATTGGAACAAGTTAAACATTTCTTATATCTTGGACAGGTAATAACATATGACGACAGAAGTGAAACAGAAGTCAAGAAAAGAATAGGGATGGCCAAAAACATTTTCAACAACATACAAAAGTTACTGACATAGAGAGTAAAGCAAAGCAATACATTAAAAATAAGAATTGTCAAATATTATGTATTCTCAACCTTACTGTATGGAACAGAGACATGGATATTGAACAAACAACTGGAAAATCATATCAATTTTTTGGACATGTCGATATACAGAAGATTTCATGGAAATAGAAGCTATCAAATACAGAGGTACTGAGGAAATTGAGAATGAAAAGAGAGTTGCTAGGTGAAATAAAAAAAAGAGACAAGTGAAATATTTTGGCCACATTAAAAGACATAACAGTATTGTAAAGATCATTCTATAGGGAAAGGTTCAAGTGTGGCAGTGTCCTGCCTGGATAGTCGCCCAGGTTTGATGTTGCGCTCGACTATGTCTACGACCATGAACGTGATGGTATAGTGCTGTGAAGGCTGTGTTCCCCTATGCTGCATACCCACTTTGTGGACATCAATTCGCTTCACACTACCGCAATGAGTTAAAGGCCGTGAATTGAAATAGTAACGTCAGTTTATTTCGTTAAGCGGGCGCTGAAGCACATCTTGATTGGCACGACAAAAACAACACATAGTACATAGGTTCTCGTGTCCCGTCCTTAGTCACGTCTTGTAATAATCCTACTTGTCCAAGGAATCTTCTCTCTAACAACACTGCACATTGATTAAAAGCTACATGTAGATAAGCCCCTCCACCGATGAAGCATTGTAGTCATCTCTGCTCGTCCGTTCGTTACGACCTCCTTTTTATCAAGCGTGCCGCATTAGGTTAGAATGGCGGTTGGCCATCCTTCCTTTCTTGTAACTACTAGGACTCCTATTCTCTGGTCCTGTCACTATCGCACTACAGTCTTGTCGATTTCCAGCTTCCCGTATTACCGGACTGGTAGACAGCATTCAACATCTACGACTGCTGCGGACTGACTGCTAACTCTCATTCTCCTGCTGCTAATATGTAGCAAGGGCCGGTATGTCACATGATCTGTTCCTAAACATTTTATTGGGTAACAACGATAGAAATTTCCTTTCCCACCAAAGTTTAATGTACTAAATTAATTACCAGGTGTTATTGGAAAATTGTCAATCTAATTGGGTCTACTTGACATTCCAAACATTCTCCGACGGCTGGCGCCTAGCACCGTCAGTCCGTGAGAATCGTTTTGTTTGTGAGTTTAGTTAAGCGGCGTAATTCGCCAGTTTGATATGAAAACCTAGTACGTGGTGGTTTTTGATAGAACCCTCGGGCTGTGTTCCGACTGGGAAAGGGTCGAATCTCTGATGGGTTTCAACTGCTTTGCCTGCATCTTTTCTCGGCAGTGGGGAAGCGACTCTGTAACACAAGGTAGGCGAGCAAGAGGCAGACAGCGTAACAAGTGGGAGGATAACATAAAGAGATGGACGTACAGCAGTATGAGTGAGTGTACATCAAGGGCAAGAAACAGGGCTTGTTGGATATCCATTGCAGCCAACCTTCATTGTGGAGACGGCGCCTGATTGATTGATTGATACCATTATGTGGCCAAACTAAAAGGCTATGCAGATATAAAGTATGAAATCGAACAGGAAATTCATTATCACAGTTGTGTTTAGTGTTGCATCTTTTATTACACACTTGGGTACCAAATTTCATATCGGTAGTCTGGGATTTCAAGCTTCTTTCTAAAATAATGTAAGGTACAAAGTTGCTTTATCAGAGATCGTTGAAAAACTGCACAACAGGGGGGTGTATTCAAATAGATAGATATCTCCTAAAGTGATTGTCTTTCCTGTTTAAGTTGCTTCATCAGAGACAGTTAAAGAACTGCACAGCGGGAGGGGCATTTAAACTGATAACTCCTAAATTGATTGGTTTTCCTGTCTAAGCAATATGAACAGAGAAAGTATAAGCAGGATGAGGTACACTTAAATCGCGTAATTGTAAGAGTGTCAAATACGTTCTTAGTAAGTATCATTTTCTTCATCAGTCTGTCGTGTTTATACGTCACATGAAACTCTATCCTGTACAGTCCATTTGAAAGCATAGATGGAAACAAGTCCAGCACCTTCGCTTTCTTTTAACACTGTTCGCCTCAGGGTTTCTCTGGGTGGTCCTCATTTTATATATATATATATATATATATGTATTTAAACTCTTCAGGGGTATATATATATATATATATATATATATATATATATATATATATATATATATATATATATATGTGTGTGTGTGTGTGTGTGTGTAATTGTATATGTATATATATATGTGTGGGTGTGTATAGTGCACACAATCTCCCTCCCCAACAACCCACACTAGGTACTGGTTCAAGCCACTACTTTTAGTGCTATTAACATTTCTTAGTCAACATAATTGGCACAAATAAACCAGACCACAGTTATAACGGTTACTGCTCGTTGTAGGCTGAATATGGTATATTTTTTATTTTTCATAAATTTTGGATGGATGGAAATACAGTTGTGAGTCCAATCGCGTCTACACCTTAAGTTACTTTGTAACCGTTAGTGCCCCAGTTTTGGGGAACCGTTGAACAGGGTTTCTGTTGATCTGTACCTGGAGGATTCTCATCCACATAGTGACACATGACACTTTGAATCAACTGGTGTTAACCCCTCAGCTTGCGATCCTACTACATCTCAACCACTCAGGGCCTGTTGCGTGAATCTCTGCTCCTTGTCAGTTATTGGAAGTTATTTGAGAAAGTGAAAGCTAGCGAAGAGAAAACTGGACATGCCATCTCACACGTAATGGCGTAGTATGTGACGTTCTTACACCTCATGTTCCATGTAATTTGGGACAATCATCCCTATGAACCTTGTTGTATATTATTATTATTATTATTATTATTATTATTATTATTATTATTATTATTATTATTATTACAGCTTATCGACTGTAAACTCCTGCGGGAGGTTCTGCTTGCTCGTCGACCTCTAGATTGTTCCTTTTCAAAAACCTGCATTTGTTGGCAGCATTGTTTTGTAGATCTGGCCAGTTTGTATGCAGACTGTTAGTTCCTTGCCTCACAGACAGCTGCACGCCCCCTCCCCCTTTCCATTTTTCAACATGCTTTGATATGGCAGTGGGTCCATTATTTTTCCATCAAAAATGGGGCCCAGAACCACATACGTAGACGCAAATTTTTGAATTCAGTAACCACAGCGGCAACCTGCTTTTTTTTTTTTTTTTTTAAATAAGCCAATTAAACGGATTTTCTCTCTCAATGTCTTTTACCAACTTTCAGCATTATACTGTTCTAGAATTTAAAAAAAGTACAATACTGATAACAGAAACGGAGGTGCAGGAGTGTACATTGAGCATGCTAATAATACCAGGGATACAGCAAAAATACCTGCAGGGAAGCACTGTCACAACTACGATGAAGACGTTCATGCTATCAAGATAGCAGCAGAGACACTACCGGGTATATTTCACAATCAGTGGCATTCCTGACAAAAGCGGTACTTCAAACTGACTGACTGACTGACTTTCTACCCCACTAATACATCACACAAGCGATAAACACCTAATGACAAAAAGTGCCGCCATGTGGATGAGGATCGCTGTGGAGAGGTCACAGAAACCGCGTTCAGACAATTGGCTATATTTATGGCCTGCCTATATTGCGGTCCCTGGCAAAAAGCCAGGGTGGGGCTTCAAATAACAAAAAATGTCGTCCTAAAAAGGACGAAACACTTATTAATAACGGTACTTCAAACACTCAAGTCTGGAAAATTACCAGGTACGCGGACACTACTATCTGAAACAGGCAACCGGTGTGAGATTGCTATGCAGTGGATACCGTCCCTCTGTGGAGTTCCCGGAAATAAAAGAGCTGATAAACTAGCTAAGTAAGGTATACATGAAAAACAATGTGACGTCACAGTCGCTTCTCAACAGAAGAGAAGAAAAATTAAATCAATCAGAAAGCCACCGAAACTGGCACAAGACGATTACCATATTATGGACAGACCAGAGCAAGTCATTATCCTACGGCTTAGAACAGGGCACAATCGACTTTGCGGTCACACTACATATAGTTTAAGATTGGCTAATCAGCCTTAGTACCTGGGGACTGGCACCTGAGACAGCAGATCACACCCTCAAGACTGTCCCAGATACAGCGTTTATAGACAAATCTTCTCGCCAAATTCAAATTCTCTTTCTTTGACCACTTTCAGCTAGGTCCGTTCACATTTCTGCTCACTTTCCTTTCAGCTATATTTGTGGTGACGTTTTCTGGTCGCGATCTTATTTGATTCTGGATTGTGTTCATCTTCTCGCCAAGAGAGAGACTGGTGAAAGCCAAACTTCACGGACCGCTAAGTGAATCACAAAAGACAGTGAAGCTCATACTAGAGACAGCATTGCAGATATAGATAATTTAATTCAAGCGTATATTTCAATCTAACGAAAAAAAAAAAAAAAAAAAGAAGAAAGCTATTGTGCATAAACTTTTGAGTAAAATACTTCTAGATAATTTAATTCAAGCGTATATTTCAAGCGAACGAAAAAAAAGAAGAAGAAAACTACTGCGCATAAACTTTCAAGTAAAACTTTGAAATACAAAACAAAACTTATCTTTCATTTTATCATCAAAATGTTCTCTATAACGTGTACCTTCCCCGGAGCCTGGAACTCGCTGACACACTATCCTATATTTATCTCTTATGTCATCGGCTCCCAAAGGAGTTATCCGATTCATTGATAATGATTCATGTTCAGTATACACGATATGGGCGAGAGCGGGTGGGGAATTTGTGTGAAATTCAATTTTTTTTTTAAGCATCCCCCATCTCCATGGCAAGATGATTGAAATGAACACTAAGGAAATTTCGGTATCTATCAACAAAGCAACTGATTCCACTAAGGTGGCGTCACACAAAGCTCGAGTTCCATAGTTTCAACCACGATCACTTATACATTTTTTAAACACGTGTACTGGTAAAACCGATGTTCTTCTTCATGCATAAGTCTGCTTGTGCAGTTGAACGTGCATGGGCGAGTGTATCTGCAAGAGTGTCTGCGTGTTTATATTTCTATATATGTTTGATTGTCGTTACATACATATCCAGCAAACGAAGATATATGTCAGTTTAAAATAAATCGAAGGGTTGAGGTTAGTTATATGAGCAGGAGGTTTCCTAAAGGGCAGAGCAATATAGTTTAACTATGAATATATATATATGAACTGGAAAAGTGAGTACTGAAAAAGAAGTAGAGATACTAATTCACACAGACACACATATAAAACTTATCAAAGTGTTACCATAAGACTACAGCCAGCTCTGTTTGTCGTTGCTCATTTTTTACAAATTTTCAGTTTGATTCTTATGATTAACAAAACAACAATGTCTTTCAGCAAGACCAAACAAAAGTCAAAGAAATATATCAAAGAATATGTCAGTTTAACTAGAGATAAATACTCCTATGGGTAAAGCAACACTATAGTAGCAAATAGACCTCAAAATAATAGCTCAAAATTGGTAAACTGTTTAACTTACAATATACAGCCTGCAATTTATTAAACTATCGGAAAATTAACTGCCGAAATCATCAAACTGTCCTGCCTTAAAAACAATAGCAGGATATGACCAGAAAGGGAGGTTAGAGAAATTACAAGTATGGCAGAAATTTCGTGGCCAAACAAGTATACACTTTAACAGTAGACTGAAACATGGTGTATCTAGCAAGATTACAAACGTTTCCAAAATAATTATAACAGTTAATGATGCAGTAAATAAAATAATGGACCTTTCTCATGCATTATGCGTATCATGTTATATCTGTTTATAAACCAGTCGCCACTGGATGTCCTATGGTGCCCTTTCAAATGTCTGAGATTAATTATGTTACTATTCAATAGTTTTGTATTTCAAGCTGTACGATAGACGTAGCCATTTGAAACATTATTTTTTTTAGGATAGGAGGTGCCTAGCTGGTTGTGTTCTCAGTACACTTGTTTCCAAAACAAGGCGCACACGCCATTTGGAGGTGATAGGTTCGATTCCTGGCACGGTAACTAGAGCTTTCGATATGTATCTTGTTTAGACCTTTTATCTTTCTACTTCTTTCTACAAGTGCCCATCAACACACTGTCTGTGTGTGCGCGCGCACGCGAGTGTGTGTGTGTGTGTGTGTGTGTGTGTGTGTAAAATACTTATCACAGTATAGCGATAGAGTGATACGCTGTGTACAACTTCTCAAACTACTTGGTCGGGATCTGAATTTAAACAAATAACCGGCGAAGATGTTAGCCATATCACTACCGTGGCTTCTCTTTTTCTTTTAGGGTCAAGGAAACTTAGCATTCTCCTGCAACTCTAGCTTTTTCTATCTTGCAGATACCACACACCTGCATAACACTGCCAAAATACTGATAAGCTTTGCAAGGAGTAAAACTGGTCCCACCTGCACATATTTCTTCACACCAGCCAAATATGTGTTGGTAAGTCACCGCACTATCTCTGCTGACTGAATATCAACAGTTGGTTTCTATAACTGATTGACGTATTTTCTTCTGTGGTTTGATTGTAGGCAGGTAAAGTTAATAAAAAATAAGATAAAGCTAGCTGTCTCGCTCTCTATCCATCTCTCTCTCTCTCTCTCTCTCTCTCTCTCTCTCTCTCTCTCTCTCTGTCTGTCTTTCTCTCCATCTATCTACCTAACTACCCATACCTATTTCTCTCTCTCTGAATATATATATATATATATATATATATATATATATATATATATATATATACATACATATATATGCATATATGTATGTGTGTGTGTTTGTATTATCTGTGTCTGTTTGCATGTCTATCTGGCCGTCTTTTCAACAGTTCGTTAATTGTTAATATGTCTTCTAATCCGTCTATCCACATTCAATCTGTGCACGCCTTACGTACTAGATCTTCCCAAAATAAACAGCAGGTTTGAAATCCTCCAAGTGTGTGCCTACCTCAGAAACACTGGTCTTTACAAAAAAAGTGCGCGATGAACTAAATACACATAAAGGCAGCATACTTAAAGGAGGCACGTAGTGGATGGGACAGGCGGAGACAGTACTTCAACGTCTGATTTCCTTTCAAGACATAAACTGTGAAAAACAATGGATACCCATACCATATGAATACAAACAGTACTTTGTGGTGGTTATGACCCTATCACGACAGTACCGTGATTTGGCGAGACCAATGGTCGATGCAGAAGTGAGAGCATTGTTGGAGGAGCACACATCATTGGAAGATGATGTTATATGTACACATTCTTTAAAGAAGACATTAGAGCCTTAGGAGTTCACCAATGCATGTTTACTCAGCGAGCATGCTACAGAAGATCAAGGCGGGGTACATATGAAAACATTGGCTCCACTTTACAGCACGCAGCATTTTAGAAAATCACCTTGAATTTGTCTCAGGGCATGCTTGTGTGAAAGACGGTGAGAGAGTAGACGCTCTGATGGCCAGCACGACTATCACTAGAATAGAATTACATTTAAGTTCATCTTTATGCTCGTCTGTCTGTGAGACTGGCCTGCCTCTTTAACTGTTTGCCCCTTGTTTGTTTTCCTTATACATATCAGTCTGGTAACCGTCTTCCTAACTGTCTGTCTAAGTATTCCCATTTTGCCTGTTTCCTCCTGCTAAAATTTCATTATTACAACAACAACAACAACAACAACAACAAACAACAGATGCCCTCTTTATTCCTTTAATGTACACGATAAAGCAATAATTCTTCGTCTGTTTACACCAGCCTCACATTTGCGTAAAACAACGAACGCATCCAATTACATAAATACAAAATCCCCCCCCCCCCCAAACTTTACATCCTTGCCACTACCCAAATACAAGTAATTTGACTAGTAAATATACAACTCCCACACATTTACTATACGAAACATGTCCTCCTCGACAACAGACTTAGTTGAAAGCCATGAACACCAAAAACTGTCTTGATGGCTACTCGCTGTTTGCTAACTCGGGAATGCTGTTTTGTCCAAAACACCAGAGCTACTCAGTCCCTGGACTTCATTCCTCAGCCCCCCCCCCCTCCCCCTAATCCCAATAGCCTTCTATTCTATTAACTATTCTGGTCAGGGTATCATTATAGCTGACGATGGAACTACTGGCCAAACTACTAATCGGTAAGTTGGTGCTGACGGTAACAACTAGACCTAGTCATCTGATGGTTATCGTCTCTATGTAATCGCAGTTCCCCAGTAGAGATAATGTTCGTGCGGTCGATGTATCAAGAGATCGTTTAGAAAGTCAACAGGGAGCGAGAGAGAGAGAGAAAAAGAGCGAGAGAAATTGAGAGATTAAGAGACAGAAAGATACAAGCACGCACAAACAAACACACATAAAATTCACACGCACATATAGGCTCACACACGTCTATATACGCAGATAAATTGACAGCGCAAAAAACTTGAAACGCAGAGCTGTCAAAAACATCCGCTAAAGAGTTTACTTGCGACAAAAACTGCGTCTCCTAACGAAGTTAAGAGGCACAAGTGGAAAATAACATATGCTAAAAGGTAGATGGAGATTGTGTAAATATGTTCTTTGTTTATAAATGATCAAGCTGCATTTATTATCAATAGCATATTCATGAAACATGTCTTATGAGAAACTCACAGCGTTTATATTAGCGTAAAATATGACAGTTTGTGGAGCTATGAGCGGTACTCGTAGAAAGTTGGATTTATAGAGAGGAATGTGAAAGGAAAAGAGAGTCAGACGGAAAGGTAATAAAAAAGCAAACATGCAAACACACACATACATACACACACACACACACACACACACACACACACATATATATATATATATATATATATATATATATATATTTTTAGAGAGAGAGAAAGAGAGTGAGAGATAAAGAGAGAGAGAGAGAGAGAGAGAGAGAGAGAGAGAGAGAGAGAGAGAGAGAGAGAGAGAGATAGAGCTTGATAGAGGGATGAAGGGATTATGACAACAGATAAAGGAACACGCCAAATGTGGGTAGGTGAAACAGACCCGCGGAAAGACATTGCTCATTGTTCATTATAGAGATCATCTTCATGGCTCATCGGACATGACCATAAGTGTTCCGATCTCCTTCTGAGTATGTTTGCAAGTGATTTTAGGCTAACACCTCCCATTCTGTTCTGGCTGATGTAACGACGGATGGCTCCCGCATTGTTTTCCTGACTCGAGGTTCCGAATGGTACACCCAGGGCATGCAGTCTATTCATTGAAAAATTAGTTTCCACTAAACAGAAAGCCTCAAAGAATTTAATCTCTTGTGTGTCATTGATGATGTCTATCTTGTCCATAGATGACCCAATGGCCCTGCTGCGACTGTTGGGCTGCTTTCTGGACCCGAACCTCGTTTTCGTTGTCCCTCACCGTTTGTATCACCATGTCTCGGCGCTCTTTGGCTGAGGCCTTTGACCACCAATTGACTTTCCCGTGCCCTAGGCCTCGACGGTCGGTTTGTGTGTAACCCATCACCTCCTTCAATTTTAGTGCGTTCTGAGCAGATTCAATCGCATCGAGGACTCTCCACTTCTGACCAGTCTTTAGAGCGGGCTGGACAGCGATGACATTTGGGTCTGAGGACTCGCGCAAAAGCATGGCGAGCCTAACTTTGCCGACTTTAAACTCTTCGGTTATTGACTTGAACGGAAGTACCAGCTTAGCCTGTTTACAATACAGAGCCACGTCGGTCAGACAAGGCGGTGCACCAATCCACTTTCTTAAGGCTGTGTTGATTTTCTTTTCCATGGCTTCAACTGCAGTCATCGTCACCTCGTAGACTAGCAGTGGCCATAGAAGCTTCGGAATCAACATGAATTGGAGACACCATACCTTGAATTTTCCGATCAGCCTGCATCGCTCGATCGCGAGCAGGCCTGTAGCCAGTGACTCATGTATTCGCCGGACTTCCGCTCTGTCAGATAACTTCGAATCGTAAACGCGACCGAGACTCTTCACCGGTTCCTCCAGAACCGTAGGGATCTTGTTCCTTGCCACCGTAAAACTGATCGCCGACACTTTGCCCTTATGGATTGACAGACTCCTCGACTTCTGCGGTTTGAACTGCATACCGCTCCATTGGACCACCGCGTCCAATCTTTTCAGGATCGTGCGGGCAGACTCCTCGCTGCCCGTTATAATAGTCGTGTCATCCATAAATGCGCGCAGTGGCGGTAACCAGTGATCCCCTATTTGAAGGCCCAGTCCGTAGCCGACCGCCCCGTCTAATAAGATCTGCATTGCCATGACAAACAGTATGGGTGAGATCGTACACCCCATAGCTATCCCAATCTGCAACTCAGTCCACCTCGTGGTAAACGTCGAGGTAGAGAAGCGCAAAGCGAACTTGGAGAAATATTGCTCGACCATTTGACTGATCTGTGTCGGTACGTGAAACATGCGAAGGGCTCGCCACAGTAGCCTATGGGGGACTGCCCCGTAGGCGTTGGCTAAGTCCAACCATATAACGTGCAAATTGGTTCTCTCATGCTTGGCTCTCTGGATAGCCTCCCAGATCATGGTCGCGTGTTCAAGGCACCCAGGAACGCCTGGAATACCACCCTTCTGAACACTCGTATCTATGTACTTGTTAGTCATCAGTGTGTGCAAGAAGAAATGACGACGTATGATCAGTTCGTATGTGTAAC
Source organism: Candidula unifasciata (assembly GCA_905116865.2). Taxonomy (NCBI): domain Eukaryota; kingdom Metazoa; phylum Mollusca; class Gastropoda; order Stylommatophora; family Geomitridae; genus Candidula; species Candidula unifasciata. Next base: position 379,752 of record CAJHNH020004101.1, on the reverse strand, counting down.
CGTAAGCGGGTAATAATTACACTATACATATCGCACTGTATTACATGATTTCTTCCTCGTCGCTTCGCTGGTGAGAGTATACGCACACAGCTAGCAGCGTAGTGCAGTACTATACTAACTGGTAGCTTTCACATACTACAGTTTCTGCATGCATGGTGCAGGTATGCAGTTGGTCAAGGCTCACACCGAGTGGGTGTATTTGTAACAAACAGTAACAATAAATTGTAAACTAAAGCAGTTTTCTTTGGCAATGAAAACTGTGAGCGACAATTACAACCCCTACATGCATGCCTGGGAGTAGCCGTGGTAGAGCGGCTAGTCGCTCGCAGCGGATCGGAAGTTCGTGGGTTCGTTCCCTGGCGTGGCTGGAATTTTTTCAAAAACGACCTTGGCTCCCAGGTTGACCCAGCCTTTAGTGGGTACCGGGTGCAGTCCCGGGAAATAAAGGCAGCCGGCGTGATTCTGACCACATCAACCAGCTTTGCCGATTGATCTATTAAATATAGGTCTAGCCCTAAATGCCCTATACTCCTAAAGACGTGGAAAAGGATCCTTTACTTTACATTAAATGCATGTCCCGTCGCTGGCTAGAAATGGATGCTGAGTCCTCATCATCATTATCTGGTATTTGCTTGAGTTCGGTCATCTTTTCTGACCACATCCTTTTGTTCGGTGATTTGCCAATAATTTATGATGCTGATTTTACTTTCTTTATCGCAATGCTAATCTGCTATCAAGGTCTCCCTTAGCCGTTTCAATCAATTATCGTTGCAACCTGCACAGCTTGGGGTACCCGGCAGGTTTCAAACAAAAATCTGACTGTTAATCCCTATTAGTCAAGCATGTGTCTCTTTATCTGAATGCTAAGCAGACTTAGAGGTAATCCGACAGACAGTAGGCCATCCACCCGCTAGCCCTCCAACCCGAAAACTCGAGAGATAGAGACAGACAGATTAGTTAAATTAGATAGATAGATAGATAGATAGATAGATAGATAGATAGATAGATAGATAGATAGATAGATAGATAGATAGATAGATAGATAGATAGATAGATAGATAGATAGATAGATAGATAGATAGATAGATAGATAGATAGATAGATAGATAGATAGATAGATAGATAGATAGATAGATAGATAGATAGATAGATAGATAGATAGATAGATAGATAGATAGATAGATAGATAGATAGATAGATAGATAGATAGATAGATAGATAGATAGATAGATAGATAGATAGATAGATAGATAGATAGATAGATAGATAAGATAAGATAAGATAAGATAAGATAAGATAAGATAAGATAAGATAAGATAAGATAAGATAAGATAAGATAAGATAGATAGATAGATAGATAGATAGATAGATAGATAGATAGATAGATAGATAGATAGATAGATAGATAGATAGATAGATAGATAGATAGATAGATAGATAGATAGATAGATAGATAGATAGATAGATAGATAGATAGACAGATAGACAGATAGACAGATGGACAGATGGACAGATGGACAGATGGACAGATGGACAGATGGACAGATGGACAGATGGACAGATGGACAGATGGACAGATGGATAGATGGATAGATGGATAGATGGATAGATAGATAGATAGATAGATAGATAGATAGATAGATAGATAGATAGATAGATAGATAGATAGATAGATAGATAGATAGATAGATAGATAGATAGATAGATAGATAGATAGATAGATAGATAGATAGATAGATAGATAGATAGATAGACAGATAGACAGATAGACAGATAGACAGATGGACAGATGGACAGATGGACAGATGGACAGATGGACAGATGGACAGATGGACAGATGGACAGATGGACAGATGGATAGATGGATAGATGGATAGATAGATAGATAGATAGATAGATAGATAGATAGATAGATAGATAGATAGATAGATAGATAGATAGATAGATAGATAGATAGATAGATAGATAGATAGATAGATAGATAGATAGATAGATAGATAGATAGATAGATAGATAGATAGATAGATAGATAGATAGATAGATAGATAGATAGATAGATAGATAGATAGATAGATAGATAGATAGATAGATAGATAGATAGATAGATAGATAGATAGATAGATAGATAGATAGATAGATAGATAGATAGATAGATAACGTAATGTGTATGGGTCGATCAAGTGGTGAATATCTTTGAACTGCTGTGAATGGATCGATGAAACAGCTTATAATTGAATTCGTTACGAGAATGAGCAGAAGACTGGGCTGTCTGTGTGAAGGGAGAGCTGAACGACGGGACTGTTGATTTTTCGAGATGTTTTCCATTGATTCAAAGTTTTACGAGGCGTTGAATCTTCCTTAAACTAGTGGTCGTAATCCGTAATCTTTCCAAGCAGGAAGAAATGATGGAAATTGCTGATTGTGAGCTTGTCATTTACGTATTCGACAACATGGCTTTTTCTGGTAGGGAAAATATCCTTTGCGACATTCAGTTCAATGCCTATGGAAAAGGAGGGAAATTATTTCTTATTTTTGAAAAGGGTCATCAGGAAATACAGAGAAGAGCTGGTGTTCGGGGAGAGGGAGGGGAAGGGGAGGGTTGTGGGTGGGGGGGGGGGGCAAATAAGGTGGCTGAGTCCATTGTGTACGTGTTCGTGGAGTTGGCGCTTGAGGGAGGGGAAGATTTTCTACTTTTTGTTTAATATACCGGGAGCGCCAAAGAGGAGAATTAGTGATGTTTTAAAATGGTTATAGTTTGTTTGACTTGATCAGCCACCAGCTTATCTTTCATGTGATGGAAGATGAATTCATCAGGCTTCTCTTTATGTCTGTATACGCTGAAGCTGCTATTTCAAGGTTGTTGTTGTTTTTTTTTTTTTTTTTTTTTTGAAAGTATATGATATAAATGCCAGTAATGTTAACATATCTCGTTTAGAACTCGTGATCAACCATCAGCTTATCTTACATGTGATGGAAGATTAATTCATCAGGCTTCTGTTTATGTCTGTATACGTTGAAGCTTCTATTTCAAGGTTTTTTTTTTTTTTTTTAAAGTATATGATATAAAAGCCAGTAATATTAACACATCTCTTTCAGAACTCGTATCAAACAATTATAAACAAAATTTAAAGCCCAAGCCCATAAAAATACTTTCACACGGGTTGGGAAATGTTAAACTATTACATATAGTTGATATTGCCACGAGCGAAATGTTTTCGTGTCTTATTTGTTACATAATTGCCCAGGTTTAGGTTAGTCCCGGAGTCCTGGACTTAAAGCATAGTTACGTTTATACTTGAAAGGATACAGAGAAAAAAGGTCGAAGATCTTTTACATTGAATTTCTCTAGTCGTAGTATGTAAATAGTTTGACGATCCCTTGCGAATTTTCTCATCGCCACATACGTGGGGATCCTACATAAGATAAGGGAGGGAGGAAGCGGAGAGATTCAGAATTACACTGGTCTCTGTCGATAATACGTTTAACAGATCAAAATCGTGTCCTTAATTTGGGCCTTTTAAACCGCATTTCTAATAGCCACGCGCCAGGGTGACGCAGTGTCGGTTAGGCTGATCATTTAACCTAATTGCCATTCATTTGAATCGTCACTGAAGTTGGGATTTTCAATAAACTTATTCGGACAATAAGGTAACCTCAGTCTGAAAGGGGTACAACGGAATATTCCTAGAAATAAAGGCAGAAAACCATCAAATACCAATTGATTTATAAAATTACCAGAAACAAAATAATTGAATCTTTAAGAAAGTATGTTTGTATTTAATTGTTTAATGAGATAGTATTTTATATTTCAGTCCATCTAGTGCAAGACATAAAAGAGTTCTCTGTATGACTCTTTCTATTGGATGCAGACACGAAGCACACACTTTTGCCTGGAAAACTGGGTCTTTCTTGTGCAAAGTCATTTCCCACAGGAGCATTTACTATCTTAAAATTTAGTACCTCGTCTTATCTCACTAATTTACGAATCCTAGTATAGCCAAGAGCTGTACAGCTTCGATTTATAACAATTTCACAACCACGAGTAATTGAAAATGAATGGTTTTGTTAATGAGTGAATGCAGTTGCCGCCTTGCCATCACCGAAATCCATTCTGTGGCTACATACATTCGTTCGTGTTGAATAGTTTATGAATTGTAAAAGAGAAAACAAAAATCCAGTCCAGAATATACACCAGAACCTACGTATGTAATCAATCTTTCGTCACAATGCAGCAATCGTCTAATTCAGTCCCGTGGGAGGAAGTTGACATTTGTTATTTTATTCCAGTGAGTCTAAAGTCGTTGTTGTCACCAATTATACGTGCTTAAGTTTATAGAGCTCACAGTAATATTGACACTGAGCGAAAGAGAAAGCAGGGTTGGTTCTGCAATGTCCTGTAAAGGATACGCAACCAACTTTTTTTTAAATAATCCCCACAGTGTGCCTGTCAGACAGGACAACAAACACCTGAGCAGATTTTGCAGACCTGATGACTCTACCTACAATTTCGAAGAGAAACCTGACCTTAAGAGCATTACAAGCTATGGGGAACCATTCAAGACCTGCAGCTGACATGCGAGTTCATAGAGGCGACCAGTCTGATGGTTTGATCTTAGCATGCGAAACAGATCAACAAAAAGAGGAAGGCACCACAGGAGACTTCTGTTTGAATATTTCTCTTGGCAGCCACCGCCTCTAACCTTACCTTAGAAAGGACCCTTTTCCACGCTTTTCAGGCGTATTTGGTATATAGGGCTAGTCCTAAACTGTAAAGAATAAACGACAATTGGTGGGTGATGTGGTCAGCATCAAGACGGTCGCCTTTACTTTTCCGGACAGTTTCTGGTACACACTGAAGGCTGGGTCGAACTGGGAGCCCAGGTCTTTAAAAAGAAATCCGGGCTTCGTCAGGAACCGAACCCACGACCTTTTGATCCGCAGCCGAGCGTCTATCTCCTCTAACGCCTTACTGTTTAAGTTTGAAGGAAAATAACACTGAAATGTTTTTTTTTTCTTTTTATTAAAATAATGTAAGGAACATAAGACAAAGTGTATTCATATAGCTATAATGACAATTGAAAATCTAACCCGTCTATTGATTACTGTTTGAGAGGAGATGTCAGTGTTTAATTAAAATGTACACACAAACTACAAGAAGGAATTTAGTGCGTAATTAGTCACACAACACAAGCTCCGTATAATTTCCGTTCCTGTTTGGGACCCAATGGTGCACCAGAGGTCGAGGACGACGGTTGTGATGTAGTGTACTCAACTTTGTGTGAATGATAATTGTTAGATTATTGTGAAAGCGAACAGCGATGGCTATGAATGAATAAAATGTGGCTGAATGGAGTATTCCCATGTGGGTTCAGGAGCCTATTGTGGGAGAAAACAAGAATAGACCACTGCCTTCCCAGCAAGCGTGTCGCAGGAGTCGACTACCATTGCAACCAACATTGAGACGTTTCAGCATTAAGGTCTCAAACTTTAGGTCAAGTTTGTCTTTTAAACTGTTCACGAAGCAGCCCATAGACGTTTGGTAGTATGCAGACACGCACAGAAGAAGCAGAAGGAGAAGAAGACGACGCCTACGAAAGTGTTAAAGAAAATAGGATAAATTAGGATACAGTAGGTTACTATTACCTAATGTTGGAGATCCGCTGACCGACTGGTTAGAATTCAGTGATCGAAAACGGAAAGCCCGTGTTTGAATTCTCGTTAAGGTGATCACCAAGTGGATGTGTTTTCTGTCAGGAGCAAAAATAAAACTTCTAACCATAAAAAGTGGTCCTGAAGGTAGTAAAGACAAGTTGAAAAAAAAAAAAAGGTGGATGGCGCACAAGAAAAGAATACTACACACGAAATAATCTCAGTGTGTCCCTCATGTAACAATGACACACTGAACTCTGATAATTTCCTACGAACTAGAAACATATTTTCAAAAAGCACCCATTAAGTTTTCACATGTATGTGCATAAAAAGGGCGCTGACACAAGCAGACAATAATTTAGCGCCCCTAGGCATGTTCTAGGGGAAATGGGTGATGGATTTAATGGGTCAAGCATTGTTTAAGTGCGAATAGTAAGCAAAAGAAAGGGACTCTTTTTCACGTCTTCAGGCGCATCGGGTATTAAGAACTTTATTTTATGGACCAGTCCGCGCTCGATAGGTGATGTAGTCAACATCTAGCCGGTCGCCTTTACTTTCTAGGACCTTACCTGGTACCTACTCAATGCTGGGTCGACCTGAGAGCTAAGCTCAATTAAAAAACAAACAAAAAGTCTGGCTACGTCAGGACCCGAACCCACGGCCCTCTGACCCGCAGGCGAGCATCTAACTGATACACCACGGGGCTACCTGCGAAAAGTAGTAGCACAAAGAAAAAGAAGAACAAACGGGACAGATGGATGACGTCAACAGATTAGAACAGTTACACATAAACCGTCGTGATTGTTTGGACACACAATGAAATAAATATGGACTGGACAGCTTGGTAACAAGTGGAAAGAATGACTGAAAGAGAGCGAGACAACGACAGAGAGGTAAAAACCTGGATATTTTAGTTAGATGGATGGGGCGAGACAACGACAGAGAGGTAAAAACCTGGATGGTTTAGCTAGATGGATGGCGCGAGACAACGACAGAGAGGTGAAAACCTGGATGGTTTAGCTAGATGGATGGGGCGAGACAACGAAGGAGAGGTAAAAACCTGGATGGTTTAGCTAGATGGATGGGGCGAGACAAAAACATTAAACTGACCTGTGATTGGGGTGATGTGTGACACAGCGAAACATGGCAGCCTACGCCTACCGGCATGAACCATGTTGATGAGTAGTAGTAGTAGTAGTAGTAGTAGCAGAAGCAGTAGCAGTAGCAGCAGCAGCAGTAGCTGTAGCAGTAGTATAAGCAGTAATAGTAGTCGCAGTAATAGTAGCAGTAGCAGCAGCAGTAGTAGTACTAGTAATTGTTTTGTTTAAAAATATATGTAATGTATAAAATAAAATACTTTGTTTTAGTATCCAGAAACCATGAGTTGTTAACCCTTAGGCTCGGTATTATGGATATCGCAACCTTTCGGCCTTGATTCCATGATAGATACCGTAAATCTGGGAGAAATGTGGCTTTTCTGCCTACCTCCTGGAGTGAACCCGGACCACAAGGAGTTCGTCACCCGGTTAGCGCGCAATCCGGTTTAGCCAACTACGCTAGAGACCCGGGCACCCAAAAAAAAATACTTTAAAAGATAGCTTATGTACGTGCTTTTTTGAACATTTTCCAGGAAAAGGAAGTGGGTGGGGCGGGGGAGGGGGTCAAGGTGCCTGAGCTCTCAAGTTTTACGGCGTCTAATTACTACGATACATACGCGTGGATTAATAGTTTGCTGCTAACTAACTTCGTCGTGGAAATAGTGTTCTTAGGAGCACAACAACATTGCCTTTAGAAATTTAGCGAAACTGTAAGATGCACGCAGATGCGAAAAAATTATTATCCCCTCTTCAATTCGTGACTCATACATACACCAATCTATACAGCCCCCAAAAGTCTACAAATGTTTTTCCTTTTTACAAATTTCCACTTCTGGTGACGTTATAGTACCAGTCTGGGAAAATATAGCCCTCTCTATGAAAACCATTCGAATGAGTGCCAGACCAATTATTGGCGCGTGGGGATGTTGCGGACAACCTCTCTGGCGAGTTCTGGAAAATGCCGTTCGTCTTGTGATCTAGTTCTTAATGATAATCCATCTTGCATACTTCCCACTTTTTCATAATCATCAGTTTCCACTTCTGCTATTAAGCGTCCTGGGAAGAAACAGTTTGCTATCCATTGCTAAATAGGTATCAATGACCATTGATATCACATCACCATATAGAACAGCGGTTCTTAACCTATGGGTACTGACCCTTTTTAGGGTCGAACGACCCTTTCACATGGGTCGCCAAAGACCATCGCTAAAACAAATATTTATTTAAGGTATAAGGTAACGACGAAAATAGCTTCGGTTGGGGGTCGCCACAATACGAGGAACTGTATTAAAGGGTCGCCACAACATGAGGAACTGTATTAAAGGGTTGCGGCATTAGTAAAGTTGAGAACCACTGATATAGATGCTCTGAATTGTCAACCGTCCATATTCTCCTATGGAAACCTGCTAATTTGTTTCATCTAGGATTTTTTTTCCGTGTAACGCCTGCCTTGGCTGCTGTTACTTGATGACCAAATCATTTGATCTTCTGTTTCTCAGTGAATTTGATGCATGGTGTTATTCCCACAGTCTATCTGATAATACAGTTTCTAACTTTGTCTCGAATGGCTGAGTTGGCTGGCGGCTTTTCTTAGGCATCTCATTTCCCAGTGTTAATTTATCACTATGTAAACGAGAATATCTGGGGAGACAGTTCTTATTAAAAAATGTCGGCTCCAGTAGATCATTACAAAGTTTGGAGAATGGTTCACTTGAGGTGATCACACTGGTGTCACAAATATAAACAGAATAATACTGGTACCATTGGCTTTGAACTCTTCGCAGGCGCTGAACATGTGGACGGGGTGTTTTAGGAATGTCCTGAAGGTTTGATATGCAATTTTAACTCTACCTAACTTTAGCAAGTACAACTGTAAAGGACCCTGTTCAGGCTTTCAGTCGTACTTGGCATGTAGGGCTGGACCTATATGTTTTATACCAATCGGCACTGGGTAGGTGATGCAGACAACATCAGGCGAACCGTCTTTCCTTCCCAGTAAATTATCTCGTACCCACTATAGGCTGGGTAGACCTGAGAGCTAATGGTCATTTCTGAGAAAAGTCTGGGTCTATCCTGATCCAAACCCACGATCTTCCGATCCGCAGGGAGAGTAAGTACAACTGTAATAATGGTTTATTGCTTTTAATAGGGAAAATCCCTGAAGTCTTGTTATACCCTCTCACGTATGCGCGTCATTCGCCTAATAATTAATAATCATGGACACGAAAAAAAAAAACACATTTGAAAACTCATTCCAAAACATATACAGATCTCACGCTACTACTGCTCCGCAAACGTTTACTTTTCAATAAGACTAAAATCATTCATAAAATTTTATCCCAAAAGGCTCTGATTTACTTAGATTTATTACACTTGATACGGTTTACTCTGGTTAGACATGTTCACATTCCAGTGCTTGTATTTAATATGTTGACGCTGTTGATAACTTGATGTATAAATGAAATAATGTCTTAAAGTAGGGAAACTAGAAGGGCAGAATGCTAGACAGCCCAGCGTGCCCAATCCCTAACCCTCTGAAAATAAGATTTGTTCGACCGTGCGTTCGCTCCTTCGTTCTCTCTCTCTCTCTCTCTCTCTCTCTCTCTCTCTCTCTCTCTCTCTCTCTCTCTCTCTCTCTCTCTCTTTCTTTCTTTCTCTAGTCTACCGCACAGACACCACACACAAGTGAAAAACTACCAACCGTGATGAACGTATCAAACAACACTAACGAGACGAAAGAATCGAACATCCCTGGGTGTCTAAAACACATAATGTGAAAGTCAGCAAACACAGACAGACGAGTAGTATGGTGGGTTGACAAAACACAGAGGGACATGTTGCATGTTGGGATGATAAAAGGTACATGACTAAGATATTGGCAATGCGAACTGAAGACAGAGAACTAGATGTATCTCGTCCGTCGTGCAAATGTTTGAGAACAGACGGTACAGTCTAGAAGGTTTAATGGGAAAGGATACTGGCTTTATTGAGGTCCAGCTATACGTTTCGCTTATGAAGATCTAGGAGAAGAATAGGAAGAAGACGAAAAAGATGAATCTCTCGTTGGAAGTTAAAGGTGAAGACAAAAAGTACTCGTTGCATAAATAGTAGATGCAGGACGGTAATGTTAAAAAGATGATAGATTGGCGACAGTATGTAGTATATGGGAATATAAATACATATACACATGTAGGGCCGTGTGGCTATACATTGCAATACATTTCTTGGGTGTGATAAAAACATGAAGATGATTATACGAATACATCAAAAATCAATTGAAAGGGAAAAAAAACTGAATGCAAAATGGTGAATAAAGAACTGAAAAAGCAAACGACGCAGATAAAAGATACGCATTAATTAACATCGAGTTTAAATATGTTTAGAAAGCATGAATAAAGG